>VDFB02322083.1:17223812-17300313 GCA_007258455.2 Sequoia sempervirens | reverse complement strand
CTTAAGGAGCTCCGCTTGCAACTAGATGATTTGTTAGTGAAGGGTTTCATCTGCCCTAGTATTTCACCTTGGGGAGCACAAGTAATATTTGTGAAGAAGGATGGTTCTCTTCGTTTGTGCATAGACTACCGTCAGTTGAACAAAGTGACAATTAGGAACTGATATCCCTTACCTAGGATTGATGACTTGTTTGATCAGATTAAGGGTGCTACGGTCTTTTCAAAGATTGATCTTAAGTCAGGGTATCATCAGCTACTCATATTTGATGTCCATATCCATAAGACGATGTTTCACACACGTTACGATCACTACGAGTTTACTGTGGTACCATTCAGGTTGATGAATGCACCATTTGTGTTCATGAGCTTGATGAACAAAGTCTTCCACACATAGATTTTTACTGGTATTCCTTGATGATATACTGATCTATTCTAGGACAGTAGAGGAACATGAGGAGAATTTGAGGTAGGTATTGTAGTGTTTGAGAGATAATCAATTGTATGCTAACTTGTCCAAATGTGAGTTCTTTAAGACTGAGGTCAAGTACCTTGGACATGTGATTACAAGAGAGGGTATTGTAGTAGATCATGCAAAGATCCAAGAGATCATTGATTGGCCCGTGCCGACTAATGTGGTAGAGATACGTAGTTCCATGGGTTTAGTAGGGTACTACAAATGTTTTGTTGAGGGCTTCTCGAGGATAGGAAATCCTATCACTTCTCTTTAGAGGAAAGGGAAGAAGTTCATTTGGTCAGAACAGTGTGAGTCATCATTCAGGACACTGAAGGAGAAGTTGACTAGTGCACTGATTCTTGCGATACTTGATCCTATTGGAGATTTTGTTGTCTATACTGACGCATCTTTGGAGGGGTTAGGATCAATCTTGATGTAGGATGGTCAATTGATTGCATATGAATCGCGCAAACTCAAGGAACATGAATTAAATTACCCTACACACGATCTTGAGTTGGCAATAGTAGTGCATGCCTTGACGAGATGGAGACATTTCTTGTTGGGACATAGATTTGAGTTGCACAGTGACCATCAGAGTCTACAATTCATCTTCACACAACCTAATCTTAATGCTAGGCAGAGGCAATGGATGGAATTCCTTTGTGAGTATGACTTCGAGGTGAAGTACATCGGGGGGAAGGAGAACATAGTTGTCGACGCTTTTAGTAGATGGAGACATGAGTTGTTTGAGTTGACTCTTGGTGTGGATTTGAGGAGTCAGATTCTTTCAGCACTTCCTACAGATAGTTGGTACTAGGAGGTGAGATCAAAGATAGAGTCAGGCAAGGTTTTGGAAGGAAGATTCTCATATTATTCTCTAGATTCAGATGGGTTGTTGAGGCACATGGGATGCATTTATGTTCCATTATCTAGAGATCTTCATACCTTGGTTTTGACAAAGGCACATCGAGCACCTTATTTAGCTCATCTAGGAGTGAAGAAGATGCATGCCAATTTGTGATAACTTTATTTTTGGGCAGTTATGAAGCGAGATATCACTGACTTTGTGTTGAGGTGTTTGGAGTGTCAACGAGTGAAGGTTGAACACCAACATCTGGCAGGACTTATGCAGCCACATTTGGTGCTAGAGTGGAAATGGGATATAATCTCATTGGATTTCATTGTTTGGTTACCCAACTCTTCATGAAAACATGATGCTATTATGGTGATGGTGGATAGGTTGATGAAGGTAGCACACTTCTTGCCTATTCATTCATCCTATAATGCTTTTTCTGTTGCTAGAGTGTTCATGGGAGATACTATTAGGTTGCATGGTATTCCTCGTTGGATCATTTTTGGTAGGGATCCTGTGTTCACCTCAACTCTCTGGACATCATTACAACATGTTATGGGGACATAGTTGAACTTCAGTTCAGCGTATCATCCTGAGACAAATGGATAGATCAAGAAGGTCAACCAGATCCTCGAGGATATGTTGCACATGTATGTGATGGACCAACAGACACGATGGGAGGACTATCTCCATTTAGTGGAGTTTGCTTATAACAACAACTATTAGAGTTTGATTGGTATGCCTCATTTCTAGGCATTGTATGAGTTTCCGTGTTAGACTCCTTTGAGTTGGGATCAGTTAGAGGACATAGTTATTTTGGGTCCAGATATGCTTCAGGATATGGAGCAGCAAGTGATTCAGATCAAGGAACATCTGGTTGCTACACAAGATAGGCAAAAGAAGTATGCAGATGCGCATTAGGTGGATCATCAATTTGTAGTAGGTGAGCGTGTATTTTTGCGAGTGTGTCCACGAAAGAGTCCAATCTGATATGGAAAGGGCTCTAAGCTCGCACTTCACTTTGTCGAGCCATTTGAGATTCTTGAGAAGATTGATCTAATTGCTTATCGACTTGCTTTGCCGCCTAATCTCTTGTGTATTCACAATGTGTTTCATGTTTTAGTTCTTAGGCCTTATCATCCAGACATATCTCACATCCTTGATTGGAATGCTTTATAGCTAGAGGATGGGCAGTTGGCTTTGGAGCCCGTGGCCATCATGCAACATAGGAGACTCACCCTCAGGGGTTGAGATATTGAGCAGGTTAGGGTCCAGTGGGATCCTAGAGATGATACATTAGCTACTTGAGAGGATGCGACCAAGATGAGGGAACTTTATCCCTATTTGTTTGTAGGATTCCAGGAGTAAGCCTGATCCTAGTGGGGGAGAATGTAGCACCCCTCTGGTTTGCTATGCTATTAGATAGTGTTTTTATTTTGACAGACTTAGTTACCCTATTATTGTTTTATGATAGCTGACATTAGAGCGATGTTAATGTTATACTGTGATGTGATCATACTTTATGTGGTTGCTTATGGATTAGCGTAGTTGCTATTTGATAATATTGATGTACAATCATATGATGAATTATGGATGCTTTGTTCTTGTTAGTCTTGTGTGACTGTATTGGTGAAGGGGATGGGATTACATCACTTGCTTGTGAGTGCCCGATGATCTGCAATTTCTCTTCACAGTGTGACTGTTATGATTTTTATACATGTACAACATTCATCTTGGTTGCAAGAATGCAGGTATAGGACATCATCTCCACCTGGCTTCACAGGTCTGAGCATGTCCATTTTCCCAACGATATTATTGATTGGGAGATAATAACGAGATTTCCTTGTCAAACCACAACCCCAGTCATAGTGTGTCATCAGTTTGTGTCTTCTTTGTTGTTGATTCATGTCATCTTTGATGTTTTGATAATTTATTATCGGTGGGAATTATATGTGAAAATTAATGTTTAGGTGGTTGTAAATGTTAATTTATGTATTTTGGATTAAAATTGTTATTTAATTTAATTTAATTTATTTTATTTAATTGGTAAGGTAATTTAATCTATTGATTAAATTTATCTTATTAAATGGATAAATTATTTAATTAAATTAAAGTTGTTGATTAAATAAAATAAATAATTAAAGTTGTTTTGTAAAGTGCATAGATTAAGTGATTTAAATTTATTTGAAAATTAAATTGTGTTTTAAAAACAAAAATAAATTTTGAATGCATAAGAGGAAATAACTATGGTGGTTGAAAGAGATATTTTGGAATTTTGACTAAGTGTTGAGGAAATTAATGGGGGATAATTTTTTTGGAAAAAATTGGCTATTAAAATGGAGGAAGATTTGGCTCTGTAATTTTACATTTGGTCTGGAAGTGGAGATATTGGAAGAGGTTTCTGGAAGATTGGATTTTGCAGGGAAGCTCAACTTTAGATTTTATTTCTTTAGACTTCAAAAAATTGGTTTTTTTTTTGCTTTATTGTTTAGAAGTTTTAATTTTAAATTCTAAATAGATATTCAGGAAATGGTTATGAATTTTTTGAAAAATATCTCAGAGAAAATTGATGAGAAATTCTTAGATCCTCTGTAGGGAAATGAATTAAAACAATAGGAAATTCAAAATGAAAACAATAAAAGAAATTAGAAAACCTCTGAGAGTAAAATTCCAAGAAAACTGAAAAACCTCTGATGAATTTATAAAAATTATACTTTTGGTAAATTAGAAAATCTCCTTCTGTAAATCTGAGTAATTTTTATTTAATTTTGAATAAATTTATATTATATATATATATATATATATATATAATATATATGCATATGCTGGCAAAAGAATTGTTGTAGGAATTTTATTAATTTTTTTTGTCAAAATTAATTTGGGGAATTTTTGAAATTCGTCAGATACCAAATTGGCAAACAGGGAAGTATTTTTATTTAAAATTGGTATGTATGGTGGGTGCAACCGTACGCCACAACTACATGCATGGAGGGTGTTAGTTGTGGCAAATAGCCCTCACATCCTATGGGGAAGCGTTGACATGTAGCCCAACCCATAGGGAGGTTACAGTCCGTGCCAGGCCCCTTGCCTTTGTTGGGATTTGCATTTATTAAAAGTTATTTTTTATTATATATATTATATTATATTATATTATATTTCTTTTTATTATTTAATATATTTAATGTATATATTATTTACTAAATAATTAGATAATATTTAAATGATTAGGAATTTAAATTGATTTATAAATATATATTTAAATAATATTATATATTTAAATATAATTATCTTAAGATTATTTTATTATAATAGTTGCAACTATTTATTTGATAATAAAATGATTTTATTTAGAAAAAAATGATTTTTATCGTTATGTGTAATTGAGTTAATTGGATTTAGGAAATCCTAACAATAGTTTATTTAATTGTGTGAAATACTTTCTAGTGGTATTTTCTTTTATTCACGTTGTTTGGGAAAATTGGGTTAAATGGGTTTATAAGTCTTCTAGATGTATTTTCTTTGAGATGAGGTTGTTAGTTGAGTTGGTTTAGCCTTTGATTTAACTTGGGTAGTGCACGTGGGTTTTATTAAGTTTCGACACTTGGTTCTATGAACAGGTTGTGTTGTATATTGTTGTTAAATTGGTATTGTAATTAGTTTGTGTGCATCTTGTCTACCCATGGTTAGTGGTAATGGTTCCTTAGGTTGTTAATAGGGGAGTGGCTCTTCATGGGGGCCAAAACACAAAGTGGTGTCTGGGTAACTCATGCAGAGTTAATTTAATCAGTGAAAACTAAATAAACATGTTAGGGGAAAAGGGTAGTTTAAACACTTAAATTATTATAAGTGTCTCACTCATGGACTCAAGGGCTAGTATAGACTTGGGATGAGACGAGAAGGCCTGGAATGACAAGATAATTATCTTGTCTCTATGAAAGATAATCGATTCTGCATTGGATTGCATGTGGGACCAAGTTTCGTAAGAGGTCACCAGGGTAACCCAAGATGGGGGCCGAAGCCTAGGAAGATTTGCCAGGGTAACCCATGCAACTTTGTGATGACACTCCTCTTATGACAATCGTCAGTCAGTTTGTTGTATTGTGTAGTTGATCACTGTTATCTGGAAGTATTGTAACCATTTTGTTAGTAATGTACTTGTATAGCTTAGTATTGTTTTTGCATGTGCCTAGAGGTTGTAGGTTTTGCCTAGGAAGCTCTTTTACTATCTTCTAGCATGGGGGGTGGGCCTTCGAGTACCACTTGGTTGGGTGGAACGTGCACCTTACTCTATTGGGTCCCCAGTTCTTGTTCATGGTGGTGGGTACTTCATGATTGGAGAGCTCGTGTGTACCAGTGGATTTGTAATTCTTTCATGTTCTCACTTGTATCTGTTGGATACCTTGTAATTGTATTACTCCTCAATTGTATTCAAGGAGAATCCTTGTAATTTGTAATTGTAACACTTTTGTATAAACTATCTCATTTGGGAATGAGAATTGTAATTGTAATATTGAATAAATGTAATGTGTGAATGAATCATTATTGTACTTTATAGCTTAAGTGATGTATTTTAATGTTATTGGATGTATGATCTTTAATTCAGGAGTAAAAAAATATAAGTTATATATTTAGTAACTTTTGTTAGTAATGAGGATTGTAAGTAAGTGTCGTCACATACCTTAGAGAATGTATGTGTTAGTGTAGTTTACTTTACTTGTTTAATTACACTTTAAAAAAAAAAAAATTTGCTTCCGTTATGTGTGTTACATTCTCTAGGGTTTCATGGCAGGTGTTACAAGAATGGCCCAATATGAAAAAATCTCAAGAACCAAATTGATTAGTTGGAATCTCATATTATATAAATTGCCACCACCTATGATGTGATGGTATATATGCATGGTAAAGCTAGAGCCCAAATAGACACTCTACGCACACAACTCCAACAACTTTAGGAACAAAGGGAAGGAAAAAAATAAACAAATTAAATAGATTCATAAAGTGGTTAGTTTATGCCTAGCTCATATCACTAGATTACTCAAGGGTGCAAATAAGTTAGCTACAAAAATGTAGATACAAACCACCACATCAGATGCAAAAAGAACTCTAGTAGTAATCATTACACACATATTACATCAACTCAAGATTCTATGTGAACAACCTTCATAAAGCTCAAAAATATTTGTAAGAACATTTTGCCATCTAACAACTAAAAGGGTCATAGGCAATTTATCCATGTCTTAAGTACAAGATTTAGTTTTAAGGGGAGGTTATGTTAACACTTGGAAATAACACAATGATGACACCATATATATAAACCACTATAAGTGGCACAAGAAGAATGTGGAGTTCTACGTTGACATAAATAAGAGCTAAAATATATAAACCTTATAAGGGGCATGCCCATAATGTAATAAGTATGTGTATATAGGATAGGTGAATAATATGAAAGAAAGGAGAGAGGTAAAAATAGACTTCTATCACTATAATCTTGAAAGAATATATATATGATCAATAAAGGGTTTATTATGAAGTTTACTAGTGTGCGATGGGTTGTGTGATATACAATCATTTCCTTGGTTATCAATATTGATGCTTTGAATTCTATCACAAGATGTTATATTTAACCACATATGGTTTGAACTTTCCTCTATTGTAACTTCTAAGATATAAATACAATGTAAAATATTGTAGGGCTTACTACACTAGTCTATGAACCCATTTTCTCTTGCCAACAACCATAACCAAATAAATTATTTCTACATAGTCAAATCCCTTATCATATTATCTTGACATAGTTAGATCCTATTCCACACAATCAAAGTCCCTTATCACCTTATTTTATTGGTCAAAATATTTTACATTTTCCCACTTCATTGGAGCCCTTATCCACTTGATCAAAATTCCTTCTATTTTCTTCATGTTAAGAGACCCTTTTCTACTTGTCAAAGTGATCTTACTCTCTTCTTTTAATGAGATTTTTCAACCTACTACATTTTACTTTTCTATAAATAGTTTTAGTGGTTATGTTTAACCTCATTTTAAATGATTTGATTTTTTTACTCATTGTAATCATTTCTTTTTGCATGCAATTTTCAATATAGAACACTAATGTTGAGGATAGTAAACACAATCAACATTGATATATTCATACTTTAAGAAAATCTATATCCTTTGAGTGTTTATAAATATGTAATTTTTATTCTAACTACGTATTTTACTTTGACATGTATAATTAAATAATAGTTTAAATACAAATTCAAAATGGGGGAAAAACATTATGCTGAAAATCCACATCCATGCCCTATTCTATGTGTTTTAGACCCGCATTGACTAGATTATCCAAGAATGCATCTTGATTAGTTTGTAAAATATTGCATTCTAAATTGAAGTTGAAAAATAAAGTTATTTTTTTCCTAATCTAATCATAACTTGTCCCCAAAATCTGATCCAAATACCTAAATCTATTCTCACCACCTTAGATCAAATTTGTAAGTGTAGAATTGACTTGTTATTTTTTTTAGTCATGGATATGAACACCAAAATCTAAAATTCAAGTTTTAGATTTAAAACATTGCCACCCTTTTTTTTGCTATTATGAGCTAACTAAAGCGTGAATAATTTTGAATTTCATGCTAGGGTAGTGTATTTAACAACTAACTAGAATTCATTTTCATCTTGAGGATGGGTTATCTAGGAATCTATTAAGCATATCTAGAATATATTTGCAAAATGATATAGAAATGTTACACTAGGATTACATCATCTTCATCCTAGGAGAAAATTATACACTTTCTTGTTGTCCTTGTTCTTGGTTCATCATCATTGAGTTGGTCCACTTAGGGGTCAAATTGAGGAGAATATGAACCTTATGATTCAACAAATTCACTAAAGATTATTGTAAGTATTGTCAATTTCTTATTGACATGAAAAGACCAAGGAAAATTACTTTTATTCATCATAATTTAATTAGTTTAAATCAACAAATCAAGATTTAATTCCATGCACAAATTTAAACCTAAACTCTTAGAGAACACTCCTAAATTCCTAAAATGAATCAAAAAAACTTTACAATCAAATTTTCATAATAATAATAATTATGTTATAAACAACTATTTTTAAATATCATAACAAATTTATTTTTAACACTTGAACAAATTAATATCTTCATGAAATTTGAAGCTAACAAATTAATTTATTTAATTTTAATATTAATTATGACATTAAGTATCCTTTATATATCAATTCATTCATAATTGTTAGGTCAATTCTATTGAAGTTTGATATACGCTATCTTATGGAGTGTCATGATCAATTCTTATGATCATATTTTTTTACCTTTTTAAAAAAAATTCTATTATTACATCAATAGACACAACTCTACAATGACAACACAACATATAAGTGGTAGCAAATTCAAAAAACAAAAATCTATATTCTATTTTCATGTGAAGTGATTTTTTATTGATTTTTTGGATTGTTTAAAGTGGACAGCATCACAACATTCTATTTTCATTGTTTAACTGCAATGATTTTTGTTTTATCATCTCATAAATCGTACAATGATTTTTTATTTATTTTTAAAAAAATAAACGTCTTGATATTAGATTATCATATAAAGATATACTTCGAGTCAGATTTTGACCAATGATGCGATAAGATTGCATAACTACTGTATTAACGAATATCAGAGAATTTGAATCGAACAAATCTTCAGCAAACGATTGAACAAATGCTAGTGACTTGAAGGAGAAAAAGCATTCCAATTGAATGTCGAATATGATAGTATAACCCAGAGTCATTAATCTGGCCTTACCATTTTAACTGATGAAAGAAAACACTGAACGGATGGAGCAACATGTGAGAATGAGAGTGTTCGATTGAATCCTTTTTATGGGCTGACACTCGTCCCAATTGATTTGTCTTTGAATGATTGGTAAGTAATTGAGGCAGGCCTGAAACATGCGCAATGTATTTTGCTGTTCGCTTTTAAAGAAAGCGTAACATTAAGTATAGGAGTATGGGTATTGCCTTCCATCCTCTAAATTATATGCACTTACCTCAGCAGAACACTCGTGTCTGACAGCCCCATGACAGTAGGAGTAATATGCATGGGTTTCAAGTTTGCCCCATACAAGACATACACACAACATTTGCAAATTGCATTTCCTGCGATATGGAGAAGGGAACCACCAGGGAATTCTTAACCGTTCATTCCATCTTCAACTGCCCAGGTACGAGGACTGCCAGTCAGGAATTTTGCCCGTGTCCGTAGAAAGTGGAGCGTCTCTTTTCTGGCATTTATTCCATCTTCAACTTTCATTATTTGGCCACGAGGATCACTTGTTGGGCAAATACTTTTGCCATCCTCAACAGGGACTGCGTTGGTTAAAGGACAAGGTAATGTTCAAATCTGATATTAGGATGGGATATGTGCTTTTAATACAAAAGTATACATTTTTCTGTTTTATATTTATGTGAACTTTAGCGTGTATGTATATCTATCATGAATCATGCATGCTAAAGTTAAACATGACGATGAAAAAAGTAACATGTGTTTTTCAAAAGGATACAACTTGGATGATAGTTCTAATATTTCTTTATTTTATTCATGAAGATATCACTTTAAGTTTGTGCACACGAGCACCACAAGTCACTAGTAACACTTGCACTAAAATGATCAATAAAGATGCCAACTTAAGTCATTTCCATGAATGTAAGGATCACTACCACCATATTTCTGAAAATGAAATGCAAGATGGAGTCACGGAATTGGAACTAGTATGGCTTCCATATAACCAAGTAAAAAGAGGTGTGAAGAGATAAGATGATAAATTTTTAGGATTTTACAAACAATTATAATTGAGTTGGCACTCTCATTCTATACAATTTGATTATATGGAGATGACACCATGTTGATAGGGGTTTCAAGGAGTTGAGATTAGTGTGCCCCCTCAATCTATGTATAACATGAAGTCATTCAAAATCTAAAAACGAGATGTCCCCATATAAAGTTATCAAGGAGTTAGAAAGTTGGTGTAGCCTTTCACTCTATGCATGGAGGACCCATCAAAATCATAATAATGAGTATAATACATTTCCCTCTCAAAGAATATAAATACATTATAATGAATACAATTTGAGGAGAGGAGATAGTGTAAGAGATGGCCACATATACAAAATGTGTTGCCCCAAATATTTCCCTCAATTATGAGGTCAAGCCATGTACAAAAGGTATTTCATGAAAGATTTACGAGTATGTAAATATAGAATAAACATGTAACTAAGAAATAAGGAATGATATGTAATTAGTATTTTGTGGAAAGATTAAAATTAAAATGTCATAAAGATATCATTGTGTAAGTGCATGGAAAAGGAGGTCATAAGTGGTTGTTTTAAAAAAAAAAAATTAGTAAAAATTAAATTGTGAAAAGAAATTTGGAATGATTACATTCAAATTTTAAAAATTTGATAAGAATGAGAATACTAATGCTTGGAATCTAATTTCTAAACTAATTATTAAAAATGGTGGAGATTAAGAGGGTCAAATACTAATTGCATACAAAGTGGTCATGTTTTTGTCTCAAAAATATAACATAGCATCAAGCATGCTTCTTTTATTTTTTGACATTATTTAATTATTTGTTAGAACCCCTTCAATGGAAATGTAACTAAGACCATGTAGTCAAGTTTTTTTCCTTGAATTTTTTATGAATATATTATTTTTTATTAATTTTTAGGTGGACACAATTTGAAAAATGGAAAAATAAGCATGCTCCCACCTGATTTAATAAAAAAAAAAAAATCATTTTTTTCAATGTGTAAAAAATGAACTGTAGAATATCAAAATGAGTTTTTCAAAATTGGATAAATAGATTGAAAAATACATAAAAAGATAATACATGTGTTTTTGTAAAAAATAAAAACCACTATTAAAAGAAATTAAAGTTTAAAACATTAATATATTTAGATTAAAAAAAATAGATGGTTAGAAAGTTAAGATATACGATTGAGTTCATACTATTTTTTGAGAATCTTTCCATATAAAGCATGTGAACTTGATGGAGAGCACACTCAAAAATGTTTTTGTGTTTTTTGTATCTTTTGTAAACATATTTTTGGCATCCAAATTGCATGTGCAACCCTTAAAATTGTAAATTCAAACTTGTTCCAATTCTAATGGTAGCATTTGATTGGTATAAACTAGAACACATGAGAATTATAATATTCTTACATTATGAAAAATATATACAATACATAATGTGAGAATTATATAACACATTGTACATTATGATTCCTACACGTGAGTGCATTTTGGAGAATTATTAAATTTTAGCCACTTTTTGAACCCTATCTTTATGCACATACACCATCATATGTAAGAAGTACATGAGTAAGGGTAACATGTAATTGTATTAGCATGAAAGAAATATGATATCTCAAAGTGTACCTCTCCAAAGAGAAGGGGGGTATTTTAAATATAGCTCTCTGTTAGTGGCTAATAAAAATGGAAAGCATATAGTGCATCTCTTGTGAGTAGGGTATTTAGTCTTGCTAGTTAGATTATTTCTCCTATGAATTATTTTATTTCTCCAATAGATATTTACATCATAACTCTCCAACCTCTTCAAATAGGACAAAACAAGATTTAGATCATTTTTTCATGATGCTAATGAAACCATTAAATTAGAGACTAAACATAAGGAAAGGCAAGATGATTAAGAAATTGATCTATGAGACCAAATAATTGAAGGTAGTGTGAATTACTAGCCAAAATTAAAATGCAGTAAGTATAAATAGCCCTAAATTCACATTAATTAAACTAGAATTCGGATATTTTTCAGTAGTGTTACCATACTTTTGAACACCCTTCTAAAAACTATGTAAATTTTGTAAATATGCCTTATCATAAATTTTTAGCTTATTCATTAGTTTCCAAAACCTTATCGGGTTCCGCCTCAAGGTTGTCACAACCTTCTTTCATCCCACTGCCTTCATAATTAAGCTTAATAGTACTCTTCAGTCAACTTTCTCAAAGGTTCTTGAAACTATGTTGGATCTTGAGGTGGTTCTCACAACCTAACCAAATACCAATGACAAAGAAGAAGAATTGAGTTTTTGGCCAAATTATTGAAGTTTTGAAACTTTATATAGGTTTCAAAACCTCTACTAGGTTTTGATGAGGTTTTGAAAACCTTCCTTTTATCTGGCTGTATACTGTTCCCAGCTTTAAAAAGTAAAGTTTTTCTCTCAAAAGGTGGCATAGCAAAAGTCTTAAGTAAGTTAAAGTTTAGAATGAGCTTTAGAACTTTATGTAGGTTTTGAAACCTATGTCATTCCCCAACACTTGGTTGTCGAAACCATGACTATAACCAAAGTCATTCCCATTGTAAAGATTGGGTTCTTTCAATAATGTTTTAACAAAGACTTTTGGATGATGAAAAAGGTTTTGAAACCTTTGTTGGACTTCGACAGGGTTGTCAAAACCAATCAATTCTCTGAAAATCCCTCCTAGTCATTTTAATTTAAAATTCCAAAATGTTAGAGCTTGGTGCAATCTATGGGAAAGCTTACACACTCTAATTATTATAAGTGTCATCAATGTCCACCTAATACTTCTAGGAATTGATTGCAGATGCTTATAAGGGAATTATGCTACCTAAAGAGCTCATTTTGACAAGCATTTGGAGATGAATTTTGCAAGAGATGAAAGGGAAAAATTGTAGAGAAGTATGAGTAGCAGCTTTTGCAACACCCGCTAATACAAAGGTATAGTGGTTTTTTTCTTAAGCATTAACTCATCATAGAATAATCTGGGAGAAACTCTGGTGAATTTGGAAGAATTGGATATTGTTTGAATAGCTCACATATAAGTGAACTTAACCATTCCCAGGAATGATTTTTTTCCACACTCATTTGAATTTTATTCAACATGAAGCTTAAATATTTGGGCTAGGAACATTTTTCTGGTTTGTTAAGAACATTACCAGAAATTTGGGACAAAAAATTAGGACATATTAACTTAGACAAATTATGGGAAAGGATTGGGAAAGAAGGTAGACCTCCAATTACTCAATGTTTTATCAAAAGAAAATTGCTACAAGTTGTGACCTTTCCTACAGTAGTACAATGTACTAACTTCATCCTAGAATGTATTAATCATTATGACCCCCATGCTAGAGAAGTTAGAACAAATGAAAATATAGTGATGGTAAAAAAAATAGAGATACCTTCACCTCATGTCTAAAACTAAAAAAGAGAGGCATATGCAGACTTTAATTTCACTTCTTCTTATCAGCTTTTTCAAGAAAAGGAGGGACAATACAATAATTTTATTTCCTAGGAGTGGTTTGTGACACCAAAAAGATACAAATCCCAATTTCCCAAGAAGCTGCACATAAATCACTTTTTGAATGAAATTTTTGATATAATCATGCTTTTACATAGGTTAAGGGGTAATGAAAGAGCCCATGATTTTGAAGATTGGATGTATTAATTCATAAAAATAGTCATTCATGGCGAGCAATATTTAGATTGGGATCAACTTATATGTGACCAAGTGCATTAAATGATTACTCACTTTCCACTCAACAAGTTCTTTTACATGTCTTCCTACATGTTCTATGGTATTGCCTACACAAGACCTTGGTCAAGCTTGAGACCAATTGAAGTCCAAGATTAGGATTTTTAGATCTATGACTACTATGATAATCTTTGGTTAGAAAGAAGCTACATGGATTTTAGGAGGGTGAGTGATCTGTTTACCATGAGGATGGTAAGAGAGATACAAGGGAATAATTGTGAGAGGATATATCCTAATGTTGCACAATTGATTAACAACTATGGGAGCCATTTCATTCAATTCCAAAGGTTTACCTATATTAGGGTTGAGGGTTTTGATGGAATCCCCTATAAACTACCAAAATATGTAGAAGACAAATTTATCTTAATTGAAGTGTGCAAACAAATTGTAGAAGTGAACAAAAGGTTTCAAGAGAGGGAAAAGGTATGTGTGTAGTTCCCCATTGGCCTTGGATATTATTCTTGTAATTCGATGTCTGATGCCCTCAATATTGAAAGGGACATAGCAAGATACACAATGCGATTCTATGAAAGGAGGTTCCCTTTTAAGAGTAAGAATTTTGTTAAAGATAACCTACAAATAGGGCTTGGTTTTCACCATATCTTGCATTTAGAATAATATTGGGCAAATTGTACTGGTGAATATGAGGTTTGCAAAAGAAGTTGGATGAGACTAACTTTAAGGAAGATAGTAACATTTATATTAGATTGGGATATCCAAGTTTTGGATGACGATGAGTATGATCTAATCCATGTTAATCATATACAAACTCATCCAATTGTTTCTATAGACTAGAGTATTGAGGAGTTGGAGACTATTGATGCAAAAACTACAATGGTAGAGGAGTTTGAGCAACAAATTTTTCAGCACCTGAGTCTAATATAAGGGTACAATGATTTTGTTCTTAAGCCTTAACTCATCATAGAATAATCATTGAGAAACTCTAGTGAATTTGGAAGAATTGGATATTGTTTGAATAGCTCACATATAAGTGTATTTAACCATTCATCAGAATGAATTTTGTCTACACTCTTTTGAATTTGATTCAATGTGAAGCTTAAATATCTGGGCTAGGAACATTTTTCGAGTCTGTCAAGCACATTACTAGAAATTTGTGACAAAAAATTAGGACATATTAACTTAGATGAATTATGGGAAAGGATTGGGATGGAAGACAAATCCCCAATTACTCAGTGTTCTATCAAAACCAGATTACTACAAGCCATGACCTTTCGTATAGCAGTAAAAAGTATTGGCTTGACCAGTCTTAGAATGCATTAATCATTACAACCCCCATGCTAGAGAAGTCAAAACAAATGACAATATATTGATGGTAAAAATCAATAGATATACCTTCACCTCATGTCTAAAACTACCAAAGATAGGCATATTCAGACTTTAATTTCACTTCTTCTTATAAGACTTTTTAGGAAAAGGAGGGACAATACAAGAATGTTATTTCCCAAGAGTGGTTTGTGATGCCAAAGGGAGGAAAATCCCAAATGCCTAAGAAGCTGCACATAACTCACTTTGCGAATGAAATTTTTGGTATAATCATGCTTTTACATATGTTGAGGGGTAATGAAAGAGCCCATGATTTTGAAGATTTAATGTATTTATTCATACAAATAGTCGTTCATGTGGTGACTAGTATTTAGATTGGGCTCATTTCCTAAGTCTCAAGACACTCATCATTGGAGAGAGAGAAGTCAAGTATCTTCATCCTTCGATATACAATCACCTTCCACTCATTAAATGATTCTAGGAGGACAAGGAGGTGGTGATGAGGAACCTCTAGAGAAGAGTTTATCAAAGAAGACTTGTAGAGAAGATGCCCTAAATGAAGGAAAAAAAGGAAAAGAAAAATAAGTTGTACCTGAAGAAGAAATAGTTAATGCATCTTCTTCTCCTTAATAGGAAAGTGTTCCTTCTTCTCCCAATTCTTCTCCTCTGAGAGAACCACAAAATTCTCCTAGGATAGGTCCTACTTATCCATCTTCTTCTAAAATGAGAACTTTTGATACTCCCCCTCTTAGAAGAGTCTTGTAATTCACTTCTCCTAGTTCTAAATCCATGACTACACCAACTTCCACTTCATGGTTAGAGCAAAATATGTCTAAGAAAAGGAAAAAAGTTCAACTTAGTCTTCCTAAAAAATATTTTGTTGGTCAATTAATTAAGAGAAATCCAAAACCTAAGAAACAAAAGACTACATGATCCAAGATTTTGGAAGATGGAAGTATTAGGAATATCTATGTAGAAGTAGTACACTTGTGAGTGTAGAAAGAAGAAAGATAAGCAATTGTTAGTGATTTCAACATCACTAGAGTTAATTTAGGGCCTTCTACCAGGGATGGAGATGTCCATAATTTCCAAGTGACAATTTCTCCTAGTTGGTGGAAAGAATAGCTAGAGACAAACAAAGCAAGGATGAGTTGAAGCATCAGGTGAGGATTTTTCCTGATTGCTTGAAATTTATATTAGATGTGGCTCCCCAACCAATCATTCAGGCTAGTTCCACATTTGATTTGACATCTTCCATTACAAATGAAATGGTGAATAAGATGCAAGGCTATAAGGGCTATGGAAAGGTTGTCGAAGAATGGGCCGCATATATATTAACTAAAGGAACAAAACTTATCTCTGATATGAAGAAGGCATGCAAATATATCAAAGTATTAAGAACCAAAGTTGATAAAGAGATTGTTGCTACTATGAAAGAAGAAACAATTTAGGAAAAAACTAATAGTTATTTCAAATTAATGTTAGAAATGGGTATAGGTAAATTAGTGTAATGTCATAAAATTGTACCTTGGGGGAAATTTCACATTTACACATTTGAACCTGCATTTATTGCAGCAACCTAGTTGCATTTACAAAAGGAACCATATGGGTCAAAATTTCATGATTTCATCTCCATAAAGACCAATGATGAAGGACAATAGTCTACCACCTCATTTCCCAAAAAATTATGAGTTGGATGCTTGCATGGCACATGGAGGTCCGCACGATGCACTAGTGTCCCTTCATTCTTTTGAGTTTGAAATGAGGAATCTTGGAATATTTGGCTTGCAACACGTGTCCCTGTAGTCAACATCCAACCATAATGGCTCATCCCACCCATGTAGCAACACAAATCTCATTCCTTTTCTCTAATTTTGCAACTTCTTGGATTCTAACACTCACTCTCTCACTTTGCCTCTACACTCTTGATCTTCTCTTCTCAATCTTTCTTCCATAGTGAAGCTCTATTAGACTGAGGTCCCTCCAACAACCAAAGCTCTATTGTAGGAAATAAACGATGCATCTATCAATTCAAGAGGGGGCCACAAACTATTGGTAATTCTCTCTTGCTTCTTGTCTATTTGTGAATAGATAACTTATTGCAACTTTATTTGGTGATATGGGTTCTCCTCCTTGAGAAGGCTTTTATTTTATCACCTTGTATTTATTTATGTTTTTTTCCATTTTCTCTATCTATCTGGTTGTCTATGGAGGTGGGAACACCAAAATAGGAGTTTGACTGTGGCAAGCCCCAACATTTTCCCTCATTTTTCTTGTGTGTAGGTTGTTTGAGTGAAGACTGGAGAAACATATCAAATGCAGGACCCTTTGTAAGTTGAATCACTATTTCCTTGTGTATTTCTAGCATTTTCTACTTTCTATCAATTTACTTGAATAAACGAACCTCATATCTGAGCTAGTTAGTAGGTCTAGATGGAATTTTTGTCTAAGGGTTTAGCACTCCATCCATTTAGGAGGCCATCATGCCTCTAAGATACAATGCACCATGTTGGCATCCTAATCCCATGCTACTGTCCTATGGTCGAGAGTTGCTTCTTTTGTGGCAGAGATTTTAGTATCCAACTCTTTTGATTTCTGAAGTAGTTTGTCTAATCACCGTATTTAATATTCTATCTCCAGGCTATTCTTTTCAATTTCTTTATTTTTCCTTCTAGTTCAATTAGACAAAACTTGAGGTAGTTTAGGGTAGTTCATTCCCTAGGATTCTCTTGGAAAGCAAGAGACTTGTGAGTCACGAATCCCCTTTCTCTACATTTTGGTGAACCCAACATGAACATGTCAGATATTTTTTTGCAATGTTTTAATGTAAACATGATGTTTTCTCTAAGCAAGATTTTTATATGTTAGATGATGCTTTGGATGATTTCTTCGAAGCATCTTCTCCTATCTATAGATCTCCTGAGCAAACTTCTTCATCACAAACATCTACTTCCTCTCCACAATTTCATAAGGTAAATATTATTGTAGTCTTTGTGGCTCCTAAAAAGTATAAGAGACCCATTGTTTACTTGAATCCAACTAGCCCTTCTCCTAAGAGGATCCATTCTATCCATGGGGTCCTATATCCTAATGACTCAATGTATTTGTATACAAGTTTCTTAAAAGCTACAAACTCTTCCTCTTACAATGTTATAGGGCACACATATAACACTAGAAGAAATCAATAGAACTTGAATCAACAACCTTCTATGTCTACAACTCAACCTACTTTGGTTCCTAGACTTCTTTACTACCTTCTCAAACAAGTTTTCCTTCAACACCTAAACCTATGACTAAATCACCTGGTGATTATGATCTTGTCAACAAACTTCATGTTACTCCAGCTAAGATCCCACTTTGGGATTTTCTTTAGACCGCTTTGGTTTATCAAGGTATGCTTCAAGAATCCTTACAAAAGATCCTCTTGGCTACCTCCACTAGGCCGATGGATGTTAATGCATTGATGGCTCATATTCATGCAGATTCACCAAATATCACATTCTATCTACAAGAACTTCCAACCCTGGATGTGTAGAATTAGGTGGATCCGTTAATGATCATAGTTAGTGTTAATAATATTAGCATTAGACATACCCTCATTGTCACCAGTTCAACTCTCAATGTTTGTGGTATAGACCTATTACCTAAGATTAAGGTTGATTCATTAAGGTTGATTCTTCTTCTTTAGCTACTTCTTCTTTGTATATTCATGGATTCGATAATGTTGGTCATTAAGCCCTAGGCACGATAATCTTGCCTTTGTGATTGGGACCCATTACCTTACCCACTCTAGTTTATGTAATGCCTGGTCTATTACCTTACAATATTATTTTGGGAAGACCTTATATTCATGCTATACGAGCTATGAATTCCACTTTAATCATTCCAAAAAATTTGTAGCTAACAATAAAGTAGTTATAATCAAGGCTAACCCTTACGTTGTCGACCTTTACGAGATGACAATTGCTAGTCAAGCATTGGTTGTTTCCACTCTTAAGAATTTCTTTTCATTGTTAACCTCTAATGCATTTACATGTTCCTTAGCAATGTTGTGCCTAGAGACTACCCCTGAGATGAATGTCCCTAAAGAGGAACAATCGAAAGCAAAGAGTCCCAAGTCTTCCCTGTCTACTTCTTCTTGTAAATAAAATGTGTGTCTTGGTGAGGATTGGGGATCTTTGGAGTTCTCTGAATTCTTTATCAGAGAATATAAAGTGGATCCCATCCATCTCAACCTTCCAATAAATTCAAATACCTTTGATATGAAAGCTGACCAACTTCCCATTTAGAAGGACAGTTGTGACCCTTTCCAGGAACCCAACTATTCCCCTACTAAGGATGATAGTCATTTCTTTTTCCAACAAGGTTAATGTTTTTAATCTCAATGGGGAGAATGGTTGTGATCTCATGGATGAATTTGACACCCATTGGAGGAATGATGCTCTCTAATTGGAACCCCCTCTCCCCAAGCTTTACAAACGCATTACGACTCTGGATATAAGCTCATTTCTAAGTATGGCTATGGGAGAAAAGGTATTGGGCGTATCAAGCAAGGAATTCAAATCCCTATCTAGGTTAAGCCTCACAAGCATAAATTTGGGTTAGGTTGCTCTCCTAATAAGCTATGCAAAAACCATGGTGGAGAGTTAATATGATTTTAGTTGAATCTATTGATTTAGTTCATCTTGAGTTGATTGAGGATAAGTTAGAACCCAATTAAGTTCTGCTAGATCTCTTCTCTTTGGAAGAGGCTCTAGAAGAATTCTTGGGTGTTTACTCTCACTTTCCTTCTTTTCACCATAAGAGAAAATTATCATATCACTTGAGTAAACAAGAATACTTTGGAGAATCCCTCTTGAATGTGGATGAGGTGGCTCCTCTATCTAACTTGGATGATGGTGTTCCTATACCTCAACCTAAAGACCATAGTCCTCTCCTCAAGGGGGAGTGCATGATGACGTTCCTATACCTCACCTTGAAGACCATAGTCCTCTCCTCAAGGGGGATACTATTGAAATCTTCATGGATCCTAAATCCTTTGAAAATGTAATTATGATTGGGAAATTCCTTTCTCTAGAGGAACCTTAAGAACATTTTGATCTATTACATTCTCATCTTGATATCTTTTCTTGGTCATACAAGGATATGCCTGGTATTGATGAGTCCATAGTGATCCACAATATCGTCCTATGTCCTGATGCAAAGCCTATCAAAAAAAAATCTAAAAGATGAATCCCAAGGTTGCATTGTTAGTTAAGATTGAGATAGAGAAGTTATTAAAATTAGGCTTTATACGTCCTATCAACTATTCACCTTGGATCTCGAATATCGTTGTCGTTAGCAAACCTAATGGTCGTATTCATGTTTGCATTGACTTTAATGATCTTAATAAGGCTTCTCTTAAGGATGATTTTTTGTTATCTAATATCAATATGATTATAGACTTGACTACAAGCCATGCCTTGTCCTTCATGTATGGATTCTTGAGCTATAACTAGATTCATATAAACCCAAAAGATGAGTATAAGATAGCCTTCACTACCCCTTGGGTTACCTTATGCTATGTGGTCATGCCATTTGGGTTAAAGAATGTAGGTACAACTTACCAATGAGTGATGACTCTAATATTTCATGATTTCATTCACAAAATTATAGAAGACTACATTGATAATATCTTGGAAAAGTCTATAGCTCGTCAAGATCATGTAGGAAATCTTCATCTTATATTTGAAAGGCTTTGAATCTATAAGATGAGGTTGAATCCTCTTAAGTGTTTCTTCAGTGTAGATGCAGGAATTTTTTTAGGATTTATAGTTTCTCATTGTGGAATTGAGGTCAACACAAATAAGATCAATGTTATTATTAACATGCCTCCACCTAGAAACATCTCTCAGCAATAGAGCTTGCAAGAGAAGATTTAGGAAATTCGTAGATTTATATCTCGGTTGGCTGACCATACCCTTCCTTTCACACATTTTATGAAGAAAGATTTCTATTTTATATGGGATGATGAGTGCCAAAATGCTTTTGAGTCAATCAAAAGTTACCTAGCCAATCCTTCCATACAAATGTCATCTATGTAGGATAGACCCTTTCTACTTTATATTGTCGCATCACCTTATGCTTTAGCAACCTTGCTCACTCAGTACCATGATGATGGTAGATAGAGGGTGGTCTATTACATTAGTCATGTCCTTGTTGATTATTACTCTTTATTCCACTATGGAGAATTAGTGTATCACTCTAATCTGCACAACGCATAAGCTAAAGCATTACCTTCTCCATGTTGAAACTCATGTCATCGTGAAAAGCGATCTTCTGAAGCATTTTTTCACTAGAATTGACTTTCCTAGAAGGTTGGTAAAATGGGTAATATTTCTTTTTGAGTTTGACATAAAGTTCATGACTTAGAAATCAATATAGAGTCAAGAAGTTGTCGATCAGTTGGCAGACGTTCCCTCATCTCGCTCTTACCCTAGTCTAGACTTATTCCATGATGAGGATGTCTCTTCTGTTAGTCACGATCATGTATGGGAGATGTATTTCAATGGATCGAGATGTCAAATTGGGTTTGGGGTGGGTGTAGTCCTCATCTTGTCTGAGGGTAAGCCAATCCCTCTCTCCTTTTGATTAGAATTTCACTGCACTAACATTGCATACTAGGAAGCCCTTATTGTTTGCTTGCGTGTCGTGATTGCTTTGAACATAAAACATCTTCAAATAAATTGTGACTCTAAACTTATCATGAATCAAATTATGGGGATGTATCAAGATAAACAAAGTAAATTGTCTCAGGTGTGTGCAAGAAGTTGAGTCCTCTTTTTGGCCAAAAAGTTGAAGTGTTTTCCCTAATTTTCAGAATTTGTTACATTTGACCTTAAAATTTGAAGCACTTAGAGATGAAATCTTAAAAAATTCACTGATAATAAAATGTAGTACTCAGAGTCTAGTTTCCAAATAAGTAATTTATTTCAATACCCATATGAAATAAATTGATTTTCAATAGGTGTTTCTAAAAACCACTATTTAAAAGTCACTTTTTTTACCATACGATGGACATGTACGTCATCCATATTTTGACCTAAATAATCATATTTTTCTAAATATTTTTGGGAAAATATTTGTAAGTCACTGAAGCATGCTTTCGATATTTTTGGTAATTTTTTATTGAATTTTTTTTGTTAATTTTTTATTGGTCATATTTGTTGTTTTGAAAAATTGTCATGTACGTCACACAAAATATGACCTAAAATTATCATTTTTTTCTTCTTTTTTTCAAATTGAAAAGAATTTTTTGAAGTACACTTTTGTACAATTTGTTTTTCAAAAAGTTAAGTTAATAAAAAGTTATTAAAATATTAAAAAACCCTGATATTTCAATTTTATGGACTTGTTTCATTAGAAATTAATTGAAAAATAGAAAAAATAGTCCAATTGTAAAAAAAATTACATATTTGGAATCTACACTGTCTTGTCTATAATGAGTTTTAATTTCGTCAAAAAATTTAGCAAAAAAGGTCTTCAGACATATATCCAAAGTCACTATTTTCTTGTGGCAATGACATGATCTTCAAGTTGTAGGTCAAACCAAGTCCAAAGCTTAGGTTCGGGTCCCCAAGCCTTTTTTTGAATCGAAAAACAAAGCAAAAACCCAACTAAAAATTCAAATTTTAAAAAATGGGATCCCGTTTCATAAAATATTTTTTTATGCTTTTATGAAATAGGATCCCATTTCTTAAAAGCATAAAAAAATTACTTTTTATGTTTTTTTGAAACTGGATCTCGTTGTTTAAAAACTAGATCCCATTTTGAAAATGGGATCCGATTTAAAAAAAATACAAAAAATTATTTTTTTAATGAAACGGGATCCCATTTTTGGCTCAAGGCCATAAACCTAAATGGGATCCCATTTATTAAAAAATAGGATCCCATTTTATTGAAGCTGATTTTAGGTTTTTTTTTTTTTGGTAACCTAGGGGCATCCCTATGACTTAGCCCAACATGTTCCCTTTACGGGGTGAGCTAAGGTGAGACTAGTCCCCTAGGGATGCACACATAGCCCACAAACCACATGCATCAGGTAAGCTCGGGCCTTGGAGTCGAACCTGGAACCAGTGGGGAGAAAACCCACAACCCAAGCCAACTCCACTACTTGTGCGGGCATCGATTTTGAGTTTTTTGATAAGGCACAAAACTTCCACATTTCATGGACTCATCTTCTTGCATTTACCCTCTCAGTATTGAGATTTGGCTTTGTTCCTCCTTGATCACCTCTCTTCTTTCATGATAGACAACATCCCTAGGAGAGAAAATCGACACACTGATGCCATGGTGAGCGCTTCCTCCCTAGTACCTCGAATGAGGACATAGAAGAATACCACCTTGTGGTTCATATTCTTCGCTCTCCTGTTGTTTCTAATCAACCTAAATTTGATTCTCTTGTGTGTACTCATGTAGACTCGGTGAAATGGTATTCTAGCATTTACAACTATCTGAATTATGTAAACTTTCCTGATGATGCGACGAAGAATGATCACAATAGGATATGAAAGCTTTCAATCCATGATGTTATACTATCAATTTTCTTTATCAAAAATCCTACAATGGTCTTCTTCAATATCTCACTAAAGAAAAAATACCCCTCAACCTTAAGGAAGCTCAATCAGGTTTTAGGGGTGGAAATTTTAGTGTTAAATCCCTAGTGCAAAGACTAATCCACATGGGATACTTTTGGAAAAAAATGGTACAAGATTCCTTCATCTTTATCAAGAAGTTTCCGTAATGTCAACAACATAGTCATCTCATTCATGCACCTACTCAAGAACTTTAAAATCAAACCTCTCCTTGGCCATTCACAAAATGGGGGTTGGATATTATTGGAAAGATATCACCTCCTTCTAAAGAACAATCATCACTACTACAAATTACTTCAAAAAATTGGGTTGAAGCTATCCCACTTCGATCCATGAAAACTGAAGCTATTTGTAGCTTTCTTCTAAATAATATCATTTCTCACTTCAGATTTCCTTCCACCCTTGTTTCTGACAATGGTACAACATTCAAGAACAAAGAGGTGAAGCAATTCCTAGATAAGTTTCATATTCAGCATAGATTCTGTACACCATACTATCCTTAATCCAATGGCCAAGCTGAAGCATCTAATAAAATTCTTGAGCTCATTCTTCAAAAAATAGTAAATAAACATGGTAAATATTGGCTTATCTAGTTAACATATGATTTGTGGGCCTATCACACAAGCATTCATATGGCGATGGGAATGACACCTTACAACATTGTGTATGGTGTGGAAGCTATCATGCCTTTGGAGTTGGAAATTACATCTTTACTGGTTTCCCTTAAAGGGTTAATTGATGATGAAACTTAACATTCTAATCATTCACATTAGCTTGAGTTGCTCGATGAGCATCAGTTACGAACACTCTACCATCTTAAAACTTATCAACGATCGCTATCTAGACACTATAATCAAGGTGTTCTTCCTAGAACTTTCAAGATAGGTGACCTGGTTCTTTATGAGAATCAAAAGAAATGTAAATGCACCACCTAATCAAAGGGGAAAATTAAGCCTTAATTGGTTAGGCCCTTACATTGTCACCTTTGTGTATGGTTTTGGTGCCTATGGATTGTCATCTATGGATGGGACACCTCTAAAAGAACCTATTAATGTGATGTACCTTCATTGATATTATGCATAGTGTCTATGTTTCGCATGCGAAATTCTTGTCCCATGTGGATCACAATATATCACATGTTGGCATCCCTTCATCAACACATTATTAGATTTGTGTTATGATGTGACTGTGTGTGTGTGAGAGGCACACATACATGTGTCTTATTATGTTGTGCATCATATTACATCTTTTGGTTAGGTAATTAGATCATTGTTGTATTTAATTAGCATAAAACCATGTGTGTTTATTAAATCATGATGGCATCTAATCTAAACATGCATCCATAAGTATAACATCCATCACATAATCATACATGAAAGTAAAAATCATACGTATAAATGATGAACACCATGATAATAGAAACCAATGTTTCATGTATATATCTATTTGTGTGTGTCAAATGTACATGTATCGTACCACTATCATGAAAAAATAGCGGCGACTATATATGTGTATCAAATGTCTATACAAAATATATATGTATCATCACTACAAAAATTGTGTATATCAAAATGAGCATCTAGTGTCTAGGTGCATGGCTTGCTGAGCCCTCTGACTCTAGTGTCGGTTGTGGTCTTGGCTGGATGGTGGAGATCGAGCAAGATCTATGTGACTACGAGGTTGTCATCCCTTCCCGCAGTCCTCTAATCTCTCCCTGTGGGGAGGCTATCTATAGCTTTACTCTCCTCAGGGCCTCCTATAGTTGTGGATCACCTATTGGCATCACAGTTGATGCCTACCCTTAGGGGTCATCGAGTTGGCTCTAAAGAGAAGCATGTGCTTGTACAACACTCTCAACTCTCATCCCTGCCTCATCTCTCTTGGAGAGCATGACTCGTAGCTTGGCCAACAACTGACCCCTCTGTCCCACAACAATAGTAGTGTCAGTGATCCTTTGAACAACCATGACCTATGACTCCTCATATGTCATCCTAAGGCACAATCAACTCGAAGAGATGGTCATGTCACCTCACTGAAGCCAACTTGTAGGCCTCTAGGATGGTCCCCTAGATCGGCAGGGTGGGGGCCACCTTTGATATACACTATGCGATGAGTGCAATCCACCCTTGTGTGTCCGCAACCACAAAGAGACTGGACTCATCAGTACCACATGATATAATATACAAACTAAAACATGAGCATATACATGAGATAAAACTAAAAGTACTATAGAGGAAATGGCATAAACAACTCCCATACCTGGGTCCCTGACCTACCAATGTGGGTCAGGGGGAGGAGTGAGGTTAGGTCTTACACCTCCCACACTAGATACTACTATTGGTGTTGCTAGGGCTATAGCTAGGTCAATGGATGCTATTGGTACCACCGTTGAGACTGGGATGGTGAGTGGAGGAGAAGACATCCTTTGTTGCTGCCTCAACCTCATTGTTTTTGTTCTTGCCTCCTCACCCTACTACTACTCTCCACCTTTGTACCCTCCTTGCTTCACTAGCACTGGATCATCCTGCATGTCGAGACCCCACTGGGGGCATCCGCCAAGAAAACTAGGGTAAGTCGATGCATCATCCACTATGTTTGGAAGTTGCGAGCAACACCTACATCGTCCATAGGATGTGATGAAGTTGGTCCTAGTCATCTTCCTCATCATCTAATGGGATGATGTTGGTTATGGTTAGATGTTGACAATCACCTAGCCTCATAGCTCTCCTCATGGCCCATGTAAGAAGGGACCAATGGGGAATAGTTTGAATAATGTTGAACTGTCTCATAACCCTCTATCAATAGGAGGGATTAATAATGCAATCAGTGTGATCTAATAGAAAATGGTCACACTGTAGGTTCTATAGATATTTGTAGTCATCTACCCATCTAAACACTCTATATAATTTCCATCGTATTTGGTTGACCCATAGGGTGTCAAACTATAATCTCCAAAATTGAAGGTCACCATGCCTCTACTATCACACAAGCTCATACCAATGAGCCATGGTAATTGTATAGTCTCTCACTCGAGGATACTTGATTGGTCGAGTGCATGTAATGTGAGTGAAAGCCCACACTTGTAATAGGGTGCATGCAGTGAGGCTTGCATAATCGTAGTTGATGAACTTTCCCAACTTGTGGTACAAGTGGATGAGCATGTTGTGGCCCCATACAAAGACTATCTTATGTTGCTTCATCACTCTGATGGTATGGATGAAGCCCATATGAAGGTGAGAGCCTCACCCATCTATGGTGACCCACATGGCCACTATGACAACCATCACTTGTCGTATGGGGGGACCACCATGTTTCCCTACTTGAACCAACATATATATATGTGGTCAGTCCCATCACTATCATCATCACACCCTAAGAAATACTAGATGCCCTTAGCCCACTCCTAGAAAAAGCGTGAGTAATCTAGGTCCACCCACTATCCATGGATGGGTAGGTCAGTGATGCTCTCACCTTCATACATTTTCTAGGGTGATAGTCATCTCACTCATTGGTAGTTGGAATGACGAGGTGGTAGTGTCCCACCACTCCATCAATGCCATGAGCATCCAATTATAGAACATCTTTGGCATGGTGTACGCATACCAGAGGATGACTCATCGAAGATGTCCCTGCTCATCTGATGACATATGTTGCACCAGATCATGTATTAGTTGTAGCACCCATCCACCGGGGTGCTCTTTGATCTTTGGATAATCCTACAAATATGGGAAAAATATTTAAGTTAGAACCATGTTTTAGATCAAAAAAATACTAAGTTAACGTCTAAGACATAGGGGCGTCATGAAAACATTTGCATGTCGTGTTAGTGTCTAAGGTCTAACATTGATAACTAGATGGACACCAATGCACAAGGTGAAATCCAGAATGGCCAAAGTCCTCCAACTCACTGGCAAGACACATTCACATTGTTGGGACAACTGCACTCCTCTATGTATAAAAAATTACAAAAAATGCCTAAACATACACAAAAATTGAGATTTTAGGACTCACCTGGGTGACCTCGTGGCCCTTGACAACTTCCTATCATAGTTGGTCAATATTGGGCTCTTCATAGTCTTGTTTGTGTGGAATTTTGTTGGCTTTTCTCTCACAAAAGTCAACAAAACTCTCATAGTGAATAATGACAATGACCCTTCTAATGGCCCACCCGGGTATATATAGGCCCCTTGGTCCAAGGTATTCCTGTGATCGTGGTCCCACTAGTTTTCCTAATTTGACCCCACTGAGCTGGGGGAAAAACGAAGAGGGGGAAATATACTCACTCTTTCATCATATTTTTCTTCCAAACCACCAATTTTTTTCTTGAGAATTCTTCTCACCTTAGTAGCTTCTTCTAATTTTTGAGCTAACCTAAAATTTTAGTTTTGCAGAACAAAATTTTGCACGAGCTTTCACATTAGATGCTGTAAATTTTCACTGAGTTTGATCGATGGGGGAATCATCACTACTTTCCTACTTGACCTCTATGGCTGAGCTACAATATCCTTTTTGGCATGAAAATCTATAAAAAAAATTGTGTTTGTTCTATGTGATCTCTTTTTCTACTTTAGTGCGACTGATTTTTCCAAAATCTAGCACACTAAAGTGGGGGAAAAATGTATGACATAAAACTGCACCCTGGGGGAAATTTCACATTTGTGCATTTAACCCCACATTTATTGCACCTAGTTTCCTTTACAACAAGAACCTTATGGTCAAAATTTCACGATTTCAACTCCATAAGGACTAATGATGAAGTGATAGTAGTTTGCGACTTCGCTTCCCAAAAAATGAGTTGGATTCCTACATGGTGCACTAGAATCCTTGCATTTTTTGGAGTTTTAAACGAGAAATATTGGAATCTTTAGCTCACGACACATGTCCCTATAGTAAAAATTCAAGAGTAACGGATCCTCCCACCCATGTAGCAACAAAAAACTCATTCCTTTACTCTCATTTTGCAACTTCTTGGATTCTAACACTCACTCTCTCACTCTGCCTCTACACTCTTGCTCTTCTCTTCTCAATCTTTCTTCCACAGTGAACCTTTGTTTGACTAAGGTCCCTCCAATAGCCAAATCTCTCTTGCAAGCAATCAATGGTGTATTCCTCAAGTCAAGAGGGGGCCACAGACTGTTGGTAATGCTCTCTTGCTTCTTGTCTATTTGTTAATAGATAACTTATTGTAGCTTTATTTTGTGATACAGGTTCTCCTCCTTGATCAATGTTTTCTTTTATCACCTTGTATTTGTTTACCTTTTATCCATTTTATCTATCTATTTGGCTATCTGTGGAGGTGTGAGCACTAAAATAGGGTTTGACTACGATAAGCCCCAAAACAACCCCAATATTTTCCCTCATTCATCTTATGTGTAATTTTTTTGAGTGAATTTTGGAGAAAGATCTCAAATGCATGACCATTTGTAAGTTGAATCTTTGTTTCCTTGTGTATTTCTAGCATTTCCTACTTTCAATAAATTTAGTTGAATAAACGAACCTCAGATCTAAGCTAGTTAGTAGGCCTGTGGCATTTTTGTTTGAGGGTTTAGCACTTCATCCATTTAGGATGTCATTGCAACTCTAGGATCCCAGTGCACCACATTGGCATCCTGATCTCATGTTGTTGTCCTCTAGTTGAGAGTTTCTCCTTTTGTGGAAAAGATCTCAGTATCCCATTCTTTCAGTTTCTGAAGCAGATTGTCTGATCACCCTATTAATATTTAGTTTCCTGGATATTCTTTGCAATTTCTTCATTCTTCATTCTACTTCGATTTGACGAAACCCAAGGTAGTTTAGAGTAGTTTGTTCCTTGGGATTCTCTTGGAAAGTAAGAGACCTGTGAGTAGCAAATATCCCTTCTCTACAATTATTGAAGGAGAAAATTTTACTAAGTTCCAATGATAATATATGTGTTATATGTAAGAGAAGAATTGAATGGAAACTCTTTATTCTAAAACAAAATATATTGGAACAAGGAAATCCACTTAATGAATTTAATACAATGAGGATTGAGATTCAAAAAAACCTTTTGGGCATTGGCATTCATCTCAAACAAGAGGGGAATTCTAGTGCTGAAGATAAGGAGATGCTGAAGGGAAGCTTTAAATGAATAGTTGAGAGTCTTTGTGACAAACATAAATTCAATGTAGAAACCATGAGGAGGCTCAATGGAATTGAATTGGCATTATTCCAGTTTGGTGGACTTACAATGACATACTTAGGGAAGATCAAGGTAGCAAGAGCTAACAAGGCTCTTTGAAAATTATGAACTAAAAATTTAATCGTCCCTCAACATGGTGAAATGCCTCCCATAGTAAAGGTGTTTTATGCCTACCAAGCCAAAGCCACTACGTTAGCTTCCCAGTCATCTAAAGGAATTACTAAAAATATTCCACCTCAGCAATAACCTCTTTTATTTACTCAATTTTTTCATATGAACTTTTATGTTTTATGAAAGTAAAAAAGACTTATAGTGGTTATTTCAAGAAGCGGTTACTCTTGCTTTCTTATATATGTAATATGATGCAACTAAAAACTCTCTTAATTTTTTTTGAATATATAGATTTGTGGAAACTATAAATATTACATATGTGAATATATAGTTTGGGATCATTGAATGAATTTGAATAAAATTATCATAATTTGTGTTTAAATGATGAATTTATGAAGTTATTGCATTTATTTGTGAATGTGTAATTTCCATTATTTTTTAATCCATTTCTATTTTGGTATCACCCTTGGTTATCATATTTTAGTTTACATCTCATGGGATGTGAAGTAATCTGTCTTTTATGCACTTCTATGATTTCAATTTTTTGAAAACAAAGTAGAAGAAATTGATATTTCCCTTTCCTTATTTTTGGTTAAAATCATACCCCATTTAAATTTACTTAAAAAATAAATTATTCATCAAAAAAGGAAGTTGTACCTCATAAAATTCACAAAGAAGCTATTTCCTATAGAAATAGTTTACTCAACTGTTGGCAATTAATATGCATTTTATTTGGGTAATAAAGTTAAGAATTTTAGTTTTGAGAAAGTGCAAATTTTTTTAACCAACAAGTAGCAATGTAGAAATAAATTAAAATAATTCCCAATATGTTTCAAATTAGGATGCACACAACCTATAATACAACCAATATGTATATAATCAATAATACCATCAACACCAATATATTAGATAAAATATGAGAATTCCCTACAAAAGATAAGCTCAAATGTTGGTTCTAGTAAGATAACCATTAGGAACTAAAAGACATGTATGCTACAATTCTATGAAATTTAAGGATATCCTAATCCCATATTGAACAACATTAGAGTAAAGGTGCAAAAAATCTAAGGAAAAAATATTGTTACTAGGGAAGATCACCTAATATATTTCATCAACATGATTGACAAATATGATATAGATGATGATGTTCTGATGACTTTTTTTATAGTCATTGTAAGAGAGTGCAATATAATGGTATAGAAGCCTTCTAATTGGTAGTATGGACTCATGGGATGAGCTTATGAGAGTTTTAAAATTGCAATATAGATAAATATTGGATCCTAAATTTATAATCCATGTGTTGGCAACAATAAAGAAAGGGGGAAATAAAATTATTGTTGATTTCAACATGTTTGTGATGATAATAAAGAAAGTGCCTCCCCATGTGACAAAAAATGAATCACCATGCCGATTCCTATACTATGGTTCATTTGATACTAATCTAGGTTATTTATTGCATAATAAGAACCCTTAGACATTGAGGGAGCCTTATTCCATGAAAATTAATACAAAAAGTAACCTAAGGGATTTTGTAAAAAAATTAGGAGAGTTGATATTAAAATTTTGATTCTAGATTAAACTAATTTGAGTAATCTCCCTCACTATTAATTTTTTTTTATAAATTAATGGTATAAATGAAGGAGTTATCATATTAGGTTACAAGAAAAGATAATGGGTTACCTTATAATAACATGAATGTCAAAGGTTACATGCAATATGTCCTACAATCATGATTGGTCCAAGAGCCCAACATAATGATAAGAAAATTATTCTAAGAAAATAAATCAAGGACACAAAGAGAGAGACACACCCCTAATACCTTTAGAAAGGATCATGTAAATATTCAAGAAGATTCATTTTAGTGACACTTGTGCTATTTTCCTTATGATCTAGCCTAGTGTGTTGTGTGACACCCCTCCGATTTGTTATTTTTTCTTGATAGCTCCTGAAGATACTTTGTTAAACTATGTTTTATGTTGTGGTTATTCTATCGCTAACAATAGAGCGATGATAGACTTTATTGATTTGATGACACATTATATGCATGATGATTTTGTTAATATGCTTTATGTTTGCATAGATGCTTAGTTGTGATGGCATTGTTATATTTGTTTATGGTAGTTTAATTGATATATTATCTCGTCAGTTGATGTGACATTGTATTGGTGAAGAGAACGGTATTGCATCACTCATTTGCGAGTGCCCTGTGATTTCCATTATTCTCTCTTCACAGTATGTATGAATTACTATATGTATACATGTGCGACATTTGCTTGTTTGCAGGATTTCAGGTACAGGACATTAGCTTCACCTGGTTTCACAGGTTTGAGTGTGTCCACTACTCAACAGTAATATTAGGAGATAGTAATGGGCTACCTAGTCATACCTTTACCCTAGTATAGTGTGTCGTCAGTTTGAGTTTGGTCTTAGTTTTATCATTGTTGTTCTGGGTTTTTTTTCTTGTGCAAATTTAATTTGGTAGATTAAAGGTGTATTTAATTTAAATATTTATTTAATTGAATTATTGTTGTGAAGGCTTTAGAATAAATAAATAAATTTATTTAATTTAGTTATGTTATTGAGTAAATTTTACTATTAAAATAAATGGTAATTAAACAAATAAGAATATTTAAATTGGAACCTTGCAATTAGTCAGTTGTTTTATTTTATTTAAATGCATGTGAATGGAAAATATTTGAGTTGTTGAGGGAAAAAATATTTTGTTTGAGATAACTATGAGTTACAAATTTGTTATCTAATTGTTGAAAATTCATTCATGGAAGAGATATTTGGGAAAAGTAAAGAAAGTTGTTTCATGGGAGAATTTTGTATGGGTTGTGGAAAATTGGTGAGGAAATTGTGGATCTCTCTCAAGATTTGTTTTAGAATTTTACTATAGAAATTCTTGGCTGTGGATTGTGTGTTTTTCTAGGAAGAGGAAAATTTACTGGAGAAAATTTTGGCTACATTGGCAATTTGAAGTTACAGAGAAGCTCGACAACAATTCTCGAGGCAACAGTTCTTCTAGAACAGGCAACAGTTTCTTCTGGAATAGGTTCCTTTACTGTTTTTGTGAATTTTGTATTGGAAGGTTATTTTATTACTCTAATGCAAATTGGAAATGTTTAGGAAAGGATTTTTCAATACTGTAGAAGTTCTTGTTTCTTTCTTTTAAAATATTGTCGTGAAAGTGAAACCTCTGTAGAAAATAATTAAATATCCTTTGTGTATTTGTTCATTCGAAATAGATTGTTACAAAAGGAATTATAGTTCTCTGTAGAAAATCATTATTTTGTTTAGTTTCCTATTTCTTTTAATTATCTATGGAAATGAAACCTCTGAGCTTTCCTATAGAAAAACTTCTTCTGTAAAAAAGCTAATTGCCCAATTTTAACCAGTGCTTGGATTAATTCATATTTAAATATATATATATATACATATATATATTGAAATATATATGTACATATACATATATATATTTAATATATAAATTTTGTATTGGATTTTAAAAAATGTAAATTTCCTGATGAAATTTTAGATTAAACAAAATTGTAAATAGTTGGAATTTAAATCGTACGGTGATTTATAGAAAATCGCAGGGTTTTTATGTTTTTTTAAAAAATATATTAAATATTTTGTGAGGGCTGGGGAGTTACCCCCACCGCCGACCCTCCCATATGGGAGTCAACAGGGAGGGCAATGTCCAGCACTATCTTCATAGGCAGCGCTGGAGCGGCCGACGTTGCTGACCCCCATAGTGGGAAGGGCTTGGTTGTACCGAGTCAACCCTAGTGCATGTGCATAGTTTCACTTTTTTTTAATGGTTACTTTTTAATTAATAAATATATATTATATTTATGTATGTATATATATATATGTAATTATAATATTTGATTTGGAAATTGTGTTGTAATTAATTTAAAATGGAATTTGGAAAAGTATAATTAATTTTATAATTAAATAATATATTTATATGTATATATATATTAAATATATTCATTTAATGTGTGAGTAATTTAATAAAGATTTACAAACATGATTAATTTAATGGAAATAATTGATTTATTTTATTGAGGAAATTGAGTTAATTTTATGAGTACTTGTGAAGATTAGAAGATATGCAATTAGTTTTCTTGTTGTTAATTATATGTTGGAGTTATATTTAAACGGTGCATTTTAACTATGCGGAATTGATTTCAATGGATTTGGGAAATCTGAAGGATAGTATTAGATTATGTTCTTGAATTGTATTTGAAAGCACGTGTTTCTGTAATTGTGTACTGGGGGGAAAGTATTTTTCATTATGTGAATCTAAGTCTTCCAGAGTTGTAATGGTAAAAAGGGTTGTTGTAACTTTAGTTGCCCCTTTGAGTTCTTGGGTAGTGCACATATTGGGTTTCAGTATTGGACATCCACAAGGATGTGTTACCTTTTCAGGTGTATTGGTTATTGTTGTTGTTTTGTTTTTAGTGCACTGTCTACCCTTGGCATGTAGTTTGAGTTATGTGTTGTTGATAGGGGAGTGGCTTTCAGTGAGGGCCGAGACACAAAGTGGTCCCAGGACAACTCATGTGGGAGTCAATATAATCAAATGGGATTTAAATAATCTATTAGCTTAACACATATAACAAGATATTTAGCCTCGCTCATTGGCTCAAGGGCTTGTATGAGACTTGAGATGAGTCAGGAAGGGCTAGAATGGCTAGATCGTTATCTAGTCTACTCGAAAGATAACCGATTCCGCACTGGTGTGCATGTGGGGCTGGAATTGTAAGAGGTTACCAGGATAACCCTAGAGGGGGGCCACGACCTAGGAAGATCTCTTTTGGACAACCCATGCAACCTTTGTGATGACACTCCTCCTATGTCAACAATCAGTTTACTGTATTGTGTTGGTAATTGATTTTGTGATTCTGGAAGCAATGTGACCCTAATTCTTGTTTATCTATTATGTGAGTATTTTTTTATATTGCCTATGTCTAGAGGTAATAGGTTGTCTTGGTTACCTGTTACTATCTCCTAGCACGGGGGCTAGGCCTACAGGAACTAGATGGTTGGGTGGCATGCATCTTACACTGTTGAGTTTCTCTTCCTGTTCGTGATGGCGGGATCTTCTTGTTCGAGGAGCTCGTGTGGTTCTTTGGAGTTGTTCTTCTCTTTCTTCATTGTAACTGTGGATCTATATGTATAATTGTAATAACTCATTTGTATCGAGGTGAACCTTTGTGATGTAATTGTAATAATATTTATGATCTATTCATTATTGGATTTAGTGGTGTTGTATCTGTGGAAATATGTTCAATACATTTCTAGGTGTTAGATTTATCTTGCAATGGTTTAATGCCTTGTTGTAAGTTGTATCTTGAGTTTAATATGGATATGCTATGGTTGGTAAAATTTTATAAGTAATGGTGTTCACATGTAGACACGTTACATAGCCTAGAGGATGTATGTGGTTAGAGTAGGATACTTTACTCATCTTGTTTTAACTTTTAAGAAAAAAAATAGTTCTGCTTCCACAATATTGCATCATCCTATAGGTTGTGGGATTGGGTTTTCTCAGGAAATCTAGTTGCGCATCTTATGAAAAATCCATGCAGTAGTGCCTTCGGTAACTTTCAATTTTCAATTAGGTTCCCTCAAAGACACGAACAACTATGTCCAAATGTGGAACAGACATAGTTCATTTTCTACATTGATCCATTTGAGAGAAACACATGTAAATTCAACAACAAGCATTAACAAATTCTACTACACGAACCAGCAGACATGAAAGATGAAACAAAAAACCAGAACACAAAGATTTACATGGGGAAAATCCTTTCGGATAAAAACCCCACACTCCAAAGATCAAGCCATTGTATGATTCAGCAACAGAAATGGTTCCAATACAAATGCAGGCTCATAGCCTCTTCAGAGATTCATCTTGTTCATTCTGGATACAACTAGTAACATACTATCCCTGAGAGATCAAACATGGCATTCATGATCAGGAGAGATTCCAGTAGTATAACTCTGCCTCTCTCACTCTCTACCTTGGCCTCATGGCTTCGGCCTGTCAGCTAGCCACTCGACCTTTTTCTATCAATCCCCTTCTGGCTCTCAGCTCTTCAGCATCAACCTAAGAACATCCAATGCATACCTATATACATTCATTCTCTATAGGCTCTATAGAGTCGTTCTTTTCCAACTATCAGATCAGAACTCACTAGTCATCTAGCCCAGCATCCTCTGATGTTTCCACTTCCTCGTGCTTTAGTTTTCCAACTTCCACATAGAAACAGTTCAGCAAATGGTTCACTTTTGCTTTCTTGGATTGGTCCACATTGCACCATGTCAGACAGCCTTCACTCGATCAACATCGATCAACTTGTGTTGCATGTTGGTGAGACACTAGAAGTGTCTCCACGATGCCAAAAGACCCGATTACATGTTGTCACCAAGAGTCATCTCCATCGGCAAGAGGTTCTACCGATATCCACAAGTCATACCGATTTCAGCATTCTCATCGGCGAGACAATTGCCATTCAATGAGACATCACACCGAGCTCATAAGTCATTCCAAAGTGTTTCTTAGTCACCAAGACTTTAGTCATTCACTGAGAGATCATATCGAGTCTTCAAGTCATGCCGAAACCTATTGTATTCTTATCGGCATCCATCTATCGGCAAGAGTCACCTTATTGGCATGATCGGTGAGACCTCTCACTGACCTCTAGTTGAACTCATCCGCCAACGCTATCGCCAAGACATTCAACTATCACCAAGAGGTTTCACCGAGGTCTTCAAGTCACATAGACATGAATTTTCTCATTGGCAAGACTATCGTCTTTCACCGAGACCTCACACCGAGCTTCATGTTATACCGAACTCTGAACAACAGTCGCCAAGAGTTACATCGAAGCCAGGATTCCATCGGCAAGACAATTGCTCTTCGCCAAGACATCACCCTGCAGGTTCCAAGTCACCCTGATTCAAACTTGTCGGCCAGACTTACTGCTTTTTCCAAGGCTTTATACCGAAGCCTTTAAGTCATATCGATGTGTTCCACTGTCGGCGAGAGAATCAACCTTCGGCAAGACATCTTACCGAGGCTTCCATGTTATCCCGAAACAACTGTTCGCCAAGAGTCACACCGAACTGATGACCCCACATGTTGTCAGTGAGACTTCCGATATTCGATGATACATCATATCAAAACAATATGTTACACCAATGACCCCTAACACTGTCGCCGAGACATCTCTCAGTCGCCAAGAGATCATGTTGATAGGAACAAGTCATACCAATTTCTTCATCGGCTAGACAAACCAAGGTCATGTCGATATCTGCAAGACTTCCTATCGTCGCTGAGACTTCTCACCAAGACTCTTGAGTTAGGCCAATTGTATACCGTCGGTGAGACATTCCTTAGTCACCAAGAGATTTTCCCGATAGTTCAAGTCACCCCGAACTAGCTTATCAGTGAGACTTCTCCCGGTCACCATGACTTCCTGCTGAATCCATTTGTTATCCCAAAGACTCTAAGTCACCATGAGTCTCCTCGAAGCCCTGATAACAAACCCTTATGTTGCTGAGACATTCCACTCGGTAGGAGATTACAGTGAAGGCCACAAGTCACAATGATAGGCTTCTTCAGCAAGACAAAAGCATTGTCTTGGCGACATGAGAAAAATGCAAGGTAAACTACCAGTCAGCCAGACAACAAAAGTGTCACAATGACTAAGCTTTCTCAGAGGTTTCATCCTATGAGATTGAGGCATATTTTCCAACAGGTTTTACACTTGGTATTAGAGCCTAGGTTTAAACACTGGGAACTCTAGGTTAATTTGGAAACCATTAAATTTTTGCATAGGATTTAAGTTGCATATCTTGTCTTACACCTTGGTGTGTTTGTGCAGGATCATGCCACCTAGGAGAGGTCGAGGTCGTGGTCATGGTTGAGGATAGACACGGGGGTAGTCAGCAGAACTCACCTCTGCATGTTGCTCATGATTCTGACCGTGAGGAGCAGCAGGCTTCTTAGAACATTCTGGGAGGTGGTGTTAAGGATCCAGGTCCACCAGGGATTAAGAGCACACAGTTGCATCAATTATTGGAGGAGACTCTTTCCCATCTTGGGCCAAGGAAGGAGGTAGATTAGATTTTTTTTAGAGAGACAGAGGTACCAACTCAGTTAGATGCAGTTGTAGCTACACATATGAGGGATTTACTTAGGGCTCAACCTCCCATATTCAATGGATCAGGCAACGGTTTAGAGGTAGAGACCTGGCTGATTGACTTGAACCGATGCTTTGCTATGCACCCTTATGGTAGCAATACTAGAGCCAGATGTGTGATTATGCACCTGAGAGGATTTTCCTCCACATGGTGGAGATTGGAGGACCAAAAGCTCCATATTGATATTGTTACCGTGTCTTGGGAGATGTTTCTTGAGAGGTTTCATGCCAAATTTCTCTCAGATATTTGGCGACAGTTCCGTGGGGATGATTTCCACACTCTATGGAAGATGACTATGTCTGTGGAGTTGTACAAGCATCATTTTTACGAGCTCAAACAGTACGTAGGCATAGGTGAAGATGAGGGCATGTTGGTGTAACACTTTCTTAGGGGCTTAAATGCCCGAATCAGTGGAGGTGTGCGGGTTTTCAAACCCAAGACCATGGAGGCGGTGGTGGATAAGGCTAGAATTATTGAGGAGAATTTGGCTATGGCCTTAGGTGGTCATGTTGGAGTACAGGTTGGGAACACTTCAGCCACAAGGACTAGTGCACGTAGTGGATAGCCGTAGGGAGCTGGACCATCCAGGGCACAACAAACACCAACATAGAATGGATAGTACCAGAACTCTCAAGGAAAATGAAAGGATTTTCCACCTAGACAGAATGATAGATATCAGACAGGGGGTGATTGGAATTGGAGGCATGTTAAACACTTCAGTAATGCATAGCCAATGTAGAGTTCTCAATCTACCTTTAGAGGTAGTGTTCAGCAGTCCAGTGCACCTTCTGGTGGTAGGGGCTATGGTAGAGGTACCGGGTGTTTCAATTGTGGCCCACAAGGTCACATAGCTCGGTAGTTTCCCAATAAGGGCACGTCAAGATATACACAAAGGCCAGCAACGTTAGAGTCAACTGTAGGGGATGCAGGTAGAGGACACCATGTATTTGCTGTGGTTGATAACCGCTAGGCTGACCACTAGAGTACAGTGGTGGAGACTACATGTATGTTGTAGGGTAACTAGGTTACCATATTTTTTGATTCAGGAGCCTCCGACTCATTTATTTCATTATTCGTTGTGGCACGTGATAAACTAGGAGCAATGAGGCAACAGGGTAAGTGGCAGGTTGAGTTAGCATCTGGTGCCAGGGTTGCAGTATATTCCTTTGTACCGAATTGTAGACTGGAGATTGGTTCTTTCCACACCACTATAGATCTTTGTGTTATACCATTAGGTTCTTATGATATAGTGCTAGGGATGGATTGGCTCGATGCTCATAGGGTTGTGATTGATTGTTGACGCAAGTCGATACTATGTACTAATGCATCTGGTAGTGAAGTAGAGTTAGTAGGGGTCCAGAGGCCTATATCTCTAAGAATGATCTCAGCTATGTAGCTAAGAAGGTGTGTTTGATAGGGGTGCCAGTTATTTGTTGTTACAGTAGATGATTTGGAGATGGAGGATAGAGAGGAGAAGTTGTCCGTAGATAGCCACCCCATACTTCAGCAGTATGCAGATGTTTTTCTAGATGATATTCTAGGGGTGCCACCTCAACATGACATAGACTTCAAGGTGGATCTTTTACCTGGTTATGAACTCATTTCATGAGCACCTTACTGCATGACGACTTAGGAGCTTAAGGAGCTCCACCAACAGCTTGAGGAGTTGTTGGAGAAGGGGTTTATTCATCCTAGTGTATCACCTTGGGGAGCACTGGTGATCTTTGTGAAGAAGAAGGATGGATCTCTTTGTCTTTGCATAGATTACCGACAGTTAAATAAAGTCACCATCAGGAATTGATACCCTCTACCCAGGATAGATGACTTGTTTGATCAGGTCAAAGGTGCAATAGTCTTTCTAAGATTGATCTTAAGTCAGGATACCATCAGTTGCAGATTGTTTAGGCTGATATTCATAAGACAGTGTTTCGCACATGATACGACCACTATGAGTTCACAGTGGTACCGTTCGGGTTGAAGAATGCGCCATCGGTATTCATGAGCTTGATGCATGGAGTTTTTCATACGTACCTGGATAGGTTTATAGTGGTATTCCTCAATGACATTTTGATTTATCCCAAGACTATTGAGGAGCATGAAGAACACTTGAGGCAAGTATTGCAGTGTCTGAGGGATAATAAGTTGTATGCCAACTTGTCTAAGTGTGAGTTCTTCAAAACTGAGGTCAAGTACCTTGGTCATGTTATATCAGGAGAGGGAATTGCAGTGGATCCCGCAAAGATCTAGGCAATAATGGATTGTCCTATGCCCACAAATGTGGCAAAGATACGTAGATTTATTGGGCTAGCAGGTCACTACAGGTGGTTTTTTTATGACTTTTCTAGGGTAGGTCACCCTATTACTTCTCTTCAGAGGAAAGGGAAGAAGTTTGATTGGTCAGAGCAGAGCGAGGCTGGTTTTCAGACTTTGAAGGAGAGGTTGACTAGTGCACCGATCCTTGCAGTACCCGATCCTATAGGAGACTTTGTTATATGTGTCGATACTTCTTTAGAGGGGCTAGGAGCAGTATTGATGCAGGATGGACGAGTCATTGCATACGAATCGCACAAGCTCAAAGATCATGAGTTGAACTACCCTACGCATGATCTTGAGTTAGTTGTTGTAGTACATGCCTTGACTTGATGGAGACATTTTCTATTGGGCCACCGTTTTGAGTTACACAGTGACCATCGGAGTCTACATTATATCTTTACTCAACCTAACCTTAATGCTAGGCAAAGGTGATCGATGGAGTTTCTCTGTGAGTACGATTTTGAGGTGAAGTACATCCAGGGGAAGGAGAATGTAGTGGTCGATGCTCTTAGTCAACGGAGGCATGAACTATCTGAGATGACTCTGACTATGGATTTCAGGAGTCAAATTCTTACCGCACTTCCTACAGATAGCTGGTACCAGGAGGTAAGGTCTGAGATTGAGTCAAGTAGGACTTTGGAGGGCACATACTAAGGATATTCTTTGGAGGTAGATGGGTTATTGAGATTCATGGGATGTATATTTGTTCCATCTTTGGAAGGGCTTCGCACCTTGAATTTGACAAAGGCACATCAGACACCTTACTCAGCTCACCCTGGAGTGAAGAAGATGTATGCCGATCTGCGACCACTTTATTTATGGGCAGGTATGAAGTGGGATATAGTTGATTATGTATCATGGTGTTTGGAGTGTCAATGAGTTAAGGCTAAACACCAACATCCAGCTGGTCTTCTATAGCCTCATTTAGTTCCTGAGTGGAAATGGGACATCATTACATTGGATTTCATTGTTGGTTTACCCAACTCTTCACGACGACACGATGTGATTATGGTGATGGTAGATAGGTTGAAGAAGGTGGCACACTTCTCACCTATTCGTTCCTCCTATAATGCTTCGTCAGTTGCTAGAGTTTTCATGGAGGACATTGTGAGGTTGGATGGTATTCTGCGTTGGATTATTTCTGATAGGGATCCTATGTTTACTTTGGCTCTTTGGACATCATTACAACATGCTATGGGAACACAATTGAACTTTAGTTCAGCGTATCACCCAGAGACGGATGGACAGACTCAGAGGGTCAATCAGATTCTCGAAGATATGCTTCACATGTATGTCATGGACTAGCATACACGATGGGAGGATTATCTCTATCTTGTAGATTTTTCTTATAACAACGGGTTTCAGAGTTCTATTGGCATGGCACCTTTTCAAGCTTTGTATGGACGACCGTGTCAGACTCCATTGAGTTGGGATAGGTTGGAGGATAGGATTCTATTGGGTCCAGATATGTTATAGGATATGGAGCAGCAGGTGGATTGAATCAGAGAGCATTTAGTAGCTACACAAGATAAACAGAAGAAGTATACAGATGCACACTATGTGGGTCGCCAGTTTGTTGTAGGTGACCAAGTTTTCTTGTGAGTGTGATTGAGGAAGAGTCTGATCTATTATGGAAAGGGTTCTAAGCTCGCACCTCATTTTGTCGGCCTTTTGAGATTCTAGAGAAGATTGGGCTATTTGCTTACCGCCTTGCTTTACCACCCAGTCTCTCGCGTATCCACGATGTGTTTCATGTTTCTGTACTTAGACCTTATCATCCAGACATTTCTCATATCCTTGATTGGATTGCTTTACAAGTAGAGGACAGACAACTAGCTTTGGAGCCCGTGGCTGTTACCCAACATAGGAGACTCACCCTCAGGGGTTGAGATATTGAGCAGGTGAGGGTCCAGTGGGATCCTAGAGATGACACTTCTGCTACATGGGAGGATGCTACTAGGATGAGGGAGCTCTACCCTTACTTGTTTGCAGGCTTCCAGGAGTAAGCCTGATCCTAGGGGGGAGGATGTGACACCCCTCCGATTTGATATGTTTTCTTGATAGCTCAGATACTTTGTTAAACTATGTTTTATATTGTGATTATTCTATCACTGACAGTGGAGCGATGATAGACTTTATTGATTTGATGACACATTATATGCATAATGATTCTGTTAGTATGCTTTATGTTTGCATAGATGCTTAGTTGTGATGACATTGCTATATTTGTTTATGGTAGTTTAATTGATATATTATCTCATCAGTTGATGTGACATTGTATTGGTGAAGAGAACGGTATTACATCACTCACTTGCGAGTGCCCTGTGATTTTCACGATTCTCTCTTCACGATGTGTATGAATTACTATCTGTATACATGTGCGACATTTTCCTGTTTAAAGGATTTTACATACAGGATATTAACTTCACCTGGTTTCATAGGTATGAGTGTGTCCACTACTCAACAATAATATTGGGAGATAGTAACGAGCTACCTAGTCATACCTTTACCCTAGTACAGTGTGTCGTCAGTTTGAGTTTGGTCTTAGTTTTATCATTGTTGTTCTGGGTTTTTTATTCTTGTGCAAATTTAATTTGGTAGACTAAAGGTGTATTTAATTTAAATATTTATTTAATTGAATTATTGTTGTGAAGGCTTTAGAATAAGTAAATAAATTTATTTAATTTAGTTATGTTATTGAGTAAATTTTATTATTAAAATAAACAGTAATTAAATAAATAAGAATATTTAAATTGGTTGTAATTAGTAAATTGTTTTATTTTATTTAAATGCATGTGAATGGAAAATATCTGAGTTGTTGAGCGAAAAGATATTTTGTTTGAGATAACTGTGAGTTAGGAATTTGTTATCTAATTGTTGAAAATTCATTCACGGAAGAGATATTTGGGAAAAGTAAAGAAAGTTGTTTCATGGGAGAATTTTGTATGGGTTGTGGAAAATTGGTGAGGAAATTGTGGATCTTTCTCAAGATTTATTTTAGAATTTTACTATATAAATTCTTGGCTGTGGATTGTGTGTTTTTCTAGGAAGAGGAAAATTTACTAGAGGAAGTTTTGGCTACATTGGCAATTCGAAGTTACAGAGAAGCTCGACAACAATTCTCGAGGCAACAGTTCTTCTAGAACAAGCAATAGTTTCTTCTGGAATAGGTTCCTTTACTATTTTTGTGAATTTTGTATTGGAAAGTTATTTTATTACTCTAATGCAAATTGGAAATGTTTAGGAAAGGATTTTTCAATATTGTAGAAGTTCTTGTTTCTTTCTTTTAAAAGATTGTCGTGAAAGTGAAACCTCTATAGAAAATAATTAAATATCCTTTGTGTATTTGTTCATTCGAAATAGATTGTTACAAAAGGAATTATAGTGCTTTGTAGAAAATCATTATTCTATTTAGTTTCCTATTTCTTTTAATTATCTATGGAAATGAAGCCTCTGAGCTTTCCTATAGAAAAACTTCTTCTGTAAAAAAACTAATTGCCCAATTTTAACCAATGCTTGGATTAATTCATATTTAAATATATATATACATATATATATTGAAATATATATGTACATATACATATATATATATTTAATATATAAATTTTGTATTGGATTTTAAACAATGTAAATTTCCTGATGAAATTTTAGATTAAACAAAATTGTAAATAGTCAGAATTTAAATCGTATAGCAATTTATAGAAAATCGCAGGGTTTTTATGTTTTTTTTTTAAATATATATTAAATATTTTGTGAGAGCTGGGGAGTTACCCCCACCACCGACCCTCCGATATCGAAGTTGGCAGGGAGGGCAACGCCCATCGCTGTCTTCACAGGCAACGCTGGAGTGACCGACATTGTCGACCCCCATAGTGGGAAGGGCTTGGTTGTACTAAGTCAACCCTTGTGCGTGTGCACAGTTTCGCTTTTTTTTAATGGTTACTTTTTAATTAATAAATATATATTATATTTATGTATATGTATATATATTATATATTATATATATAATATACATATTATTCCTAATATGTATTTATATATTATGTGTATATATATGTAATTATAATATTTGATTTGGAAATTGTGTTGTAATTAATTTTATAATTAAATAATATATTTATATGTATATATATATTAAATATATTTATTTAATGCATGAGTAATTTAATAAATATTTACAAGCATAATTGATTTATTTTATTGAGGAAATTGAGTTAATTTTATGAGTACTTGTGAAGATTAGAAGATATGCAATTAGTTTTCTTGTTGTTAATTATATGTTGGAGTTATATTTAAATGGTGCATTTTAACTATGCAAAATTGATTTCAATGGATTTAGGAAATCTGAAGGATAGTATTAGATAATGTTCTTGATTAGTATTCGAAAGCACATGTTTCTGTAATTGTGTACTGGGGGGAAAGTATTTGTCATTATTTGAATCTAAGTCTTCCAGAGTTGTAATGGTAAAAAGGGTTGTTGTAACTTTAGTTGACCCTTTGAGTTCTTGGTAGTGCATGTATTGGGTTTCAGTATTGGACATCCGCAGGGATGTGTTACCTTTTGAGGTTTATTGGTTATTTTTGTTGTTTTGTTTTTAGTGCACTGTCTACCCTTGGCATGTAGTTTGAGTTATGTGTTTTCGTTAGGGGAGTGGCTTTCAGTGAGGGCCAAGACACAAAGTGGTCCTAGGACAACTCATGTGGGAGTCAGTATAATCAAGTGGGAATTAAATAATCTATTAGCTTAACACATATAACAAGATATTTAGCCTTGCTCATTGGCTCAAGGGCTTGTATGAGACTTGAGATGAGTTGGGAAGGCCTGGAATGGCTAGATCGTTATCTTGTCTTCTCGAAAGATAACTGATTCCGCACTGGTGTGCATGTGGGGCTGGAACGTAAGAGGTTACCAGGATAACCCTAGAGGGGGGCTAGGACCTAGGAAGATCTCCTTTGGACAACCCATGCAACCTTTGTGATGACACTCCTCCTATATCAATAGTCAGTTTACTGTATTGTGTTGGTAATTGATTTTGTGATTATGGAAGCAATGTGACCCTAATTCTTGTTTATCTATTATGTGAGTATTTTTGTATATTGCCTGTTTCTAGAGGTAATAGGTTGTCTTGGTTACCTGTTACTGTATCCTAGCACAAGGGTTGGGCCTACAGGTACCAGATGGTTGGGTGGCGTGCATCTTACACTATTGAGTTTCTCTAATTGTTCGTGATGGTAGGATCTTCTTGTTCGAGGAGCTCGTGTGGTTCTTTGGAGTTGTTCTTCTCTTTCTTCATTGTAACTGTGGATCTATATGTATAATTGTAATACGTCATTTGTAGAGAGGTGAACCTTTGTGTTGTAATTGTAATAATATTTATGATCTATTCATTATTGGATTTAGTGGTGTTGTATCTGTGGAAATATGTTCAATACATTTCTAGGTGTTAGATTTATCTTGCAATGGTTTAATGCTTTGTTGTAATTTGCATCTTGAGTTTAATATACATATGCTATGGTTTGTGAGATTTTATAAGTAATGGTGTTCACATGTAGATGCATTACATAGCCTAGAGGATGTATGTGGTTAGAGTAGGATACTTTACTCATCTTGTTTTAACTTTTAAGAAAAAAAATTAGTTGTGCTTCCACAATATTGCATCGTCCTCTAGGTTGCGGGACAAGGTTTTACATGTTGCTGTTACAAAAGTCGTAGAAGAGAAAGAATTCTAAGATGGAGATGGTGCACTTGAATACTATGAAGATTTTGATGTGGACTAGCTTGATCATTATGAGGATAATTAATTATTTCAATGTGATCAAGATAGCTATCTTTTTTAGTATGAGATAAAAAAATATATATTTCAATAAGGTCAAGGAACTTATATAGTAGAGGTATAAGAGAAATAAACCTTCCAATAAGGACATCAAGGATCTCACTAATGTATTTGTACATTTTAGGTTCAATGTGAGTACCAATTGATAAATAAGAAATTAATTTCCAAAGGTCAATTTGGAGATGTTGCATCAATAAATAAGGGAAAGAAAAAGGATTATGTTGCAAGAAAATACATAAATATAAATGTAAGGAGATCACCATCAAAGTATGAGATGAATATACCATATGCATCTCTACAAAATAAGTATGTCACAAAAATAAAAATTTGATGCCCCATTCACTAGAGTGCAACATTTTAAAAATACTAGACCAATTACAAATCATAACCATATGAAAAAAATAGAAAATGAAATACAAGGAGCTAGTAAGGGAGTCGAGAATGCTATAAATGAGAAAGGGGTTTGTGTTAGTGGATATGTAATTCTATTCATCCCTAATTCTAATGCTATGAAAATTCCAAATTGTTCACTCCTTTACTAGAATATCATTCAATTGATATAGCTTTATCATTGATTCAAATAAAAGTTCAAGTGCCAGTGAAATTACTGCTTAGGATCACTATGCATAGAAGAAGAGCCCCATTGTATATCAATGCCCCAACTCTTTCTTATTAGCTAAGTGAATATACAAATAATCCTAAGGATTATATAGAGGTAAAGGCCAATATCCAAGAAACTCCTATGATAAACTTGGAAGGTAAGTGCACCAAGATGTGATACAAAAAGGCGGTCTTAAGATACCACCTTTTTTTTTTAAATCAGCAAAGTTTGATAGTTGACAAGAAAATGAAGATAGTTACGCTCAAAATTTAAAGATGCAACAACAAGAGTTGTAGTGCTCTGAATCTACTTTCTAAATTACTTTTTTTGTTTTAAATGGTGAAGATTAAGGATCTCAAAAAGGGGGAGCACACAAAGTGGTCCTATTGTTTTCAAAAAACATAACATAGCATTTGTTATGCTCCCCCAAGAATGTTAACTTTTTTTTATAATTTCAAAACTTGCTTCAATCAAAAATTAGCTAACATCATGTAGTTTATGGCAATTTTTTTGGCTAATTTTTAATGAATATATAAATTTTACTAATTTTCAAAGTGCATCTTGAAAAATAGAAATTTGAGTGTGCCCCCACTAAAATTTTTGAAATCTAATCGAAAATATTTTTTTCTTTCAATATGTGTAGGATGGAGTTTAGTTTCTAAAAATGTATTTTTTTCAATATTCGACGAATGAGTAAAAAAATATACCCAAAATACCATATGTTGGTTTTTGACAAAAAAAGACACACTAATATAAAAGAAATTAAAGATGAAAACCTTAACATAATCAAAATGTGAAAAAAATTATATGGTTAGATAGCTCTAAGAGAGAGCTTAACAGCATCGTGGTATTTTTATAAATTTGCATTGAAACATGTGTAAACCTAATGGAGAACACGACCAAAAATGTGATTTTTTTTACCTTTTTAAAAAACACGTCTTTGACATGAAATAATCATCCAACCCTTTGGGTTGGATACCAAAAAAAAATGTCTTTTGATTGGATTCCCAAAGAAAATCCAACCTAAAGGGTTGGTATTTCTCAATGAATCATTTGGCACTAGTCAAATGGACACTATATTTACTTGTAACTAGCAAGGTACTAATCCATTTTATAATTATTTGCTTATAAAAGTTTGGTTGGTGCATAATTAAATGTTAGATTTTAGAGAATAAAAAAATGTGATGTCATTAGGAGTCATAAAATAGCTAGAAATAAAGTTTCATAAGTATTTTAAAAATTTCTAAATCATGGATTCTTGAGAGGTCAATGTGATTGGATTTGTCAACAATGTTGAATTGTAGTGAGCTACATACCCAAGTAAGTATTTCATGATGAACATTATCATAGTTATTGTCTGGCTATGTGGGGTGTTTTCTATCTAGGAAATTGGCAGCTTCAATTTATGATAACATTTATATGGATTTATCCACACTAATATAATAATTTGAGAAAAGGAGGTATGAATGAATAGAGAAAAAGATGCCCCACATTGTGGAAAATTTTGATGAGGAAAACAACACGGTATGCTACATAAACACTAAGCCTATTTTTTTAGATATTGTGATGATGAGGATGTAAAAGTTTTTTATCGTATTTATCTCATCAACCACCATTGTCAAAAATTGATCGCATATGGAACATTTTTCTTATGGTGCATGCTCAAAGGAAGGAAACAGTGTTGAAATGTTATTGGTGTCACTTGATAGCACCAAGTATAATTTTAATATTATATTGAGTTCATTGGATGCACCAATAATGTGACTGAATATGAATCCTTTCCACTTTCCCTAAACATGGCTTCTCACTATAGAATTGAGTGCTTGAAGGTTCATGGTGATTTAGAACTAGTTGTGTCTCATAGTAGAGGCACATGCGTTGCTAAAGAAAAATATTAAGAATCTATAGGAATATAGTGTGGGATACTATGGAAATTATTGATGCCTTTGAAACCAAGTGGGTAGAAAGATAAGATAATTTAATAATTGATGTCATTATTATTTTGGCTTTAAATTTTCACAATTCATTAACCTCTCCTCATTTCATGTATAATACGAAAATCCTCACTAGGCCCAACATTCCTAATAACATATACAGTTGGAAATTATTTAATGTTGATGAGAATATTTATGAGATTAAATTACATCAATCACTTTGAGAATAAATGTATTATTTAGTAACACCTTGTGAAACAATTGATGCAGGAGTATCTATGGCATGGTGGCTATCCTATGTCAACAAAAGGAGTTTGATTTTTATTTCAATTTTTGGTGTGCTTTGAATTTAATTTTTTATCTTGTAAAATTCATATTTTGTTGTGAATTTTAATGTCATGACATATTGGAATTTGAAAACTGCAATTTGGAGTAAATTTGGGTCAAAATAGGATAAGGTGGCATAGTGGAGAATATGTTTCAAATGAAAAATCATGAAAAAGCAAGAGAGGGCATGGGTTTCTTGGAGACCTCCAAATTGATTTGTAACTCCCAATTTGAAATTCCATAACTCCTAAAAAATAGGGATTTTGGAGGTGGGTGCCTAGTTTAGAAAAATCAGATTTTTGCTTTATTCAAGAAAGCAAGAATGCATTAAAAGCATTGGAATCCACTCACAACATGTCTTGGAGTTTGAAAGGAATATTTTATTCTATTTTATTAATGAAATTTAAACTAATTGGATTGTTTTTGGAGGGAGGAATTTATTTTTTGGAGGGAAATAATCCCAAATGAAATGAAATGTCATTTCATGTTCTGTAAAAAAACATCAAGTATTTTTCATTTCATTTCAAGATTGGGAGGATGAAGAATGGGGGTTGGAGGAAATGGAGATAGTTTTTAGATCTGAAGACTATGTTTTGGTAGCATTTTTTTTGTAGGTGTGAGAAGGTAAAGACAACAGGAAAGAGGTCCTTTGAGACCGTGTTTGAAGATTGATTTAGTGGAAGATTGATTTTGTAGCTACAAGATGAGGTTTTGGGGAGATGAAGATAGGAGAGTTTGAAGAAGGCTTGTGGAAGACATATTTAGTTGTACTACACCATTGTTGTAGGTCTAAGATTAGACCTAAATCGTACTGGGATTCTGTAATGAGGAGCCAATAGGCTTGGCCTATTGTTTTGTAATGTTGTTTTAAATTTCAATGAGAATTTCTATGATTTTGCTTGCATAAATTGGGTGTTAGATCAATCCTATTTTATGATGTATAAATAATATTAGTGAAGGTTGAATATTGGTTTGGATATTAGTTTTGAGACTTATTTTATCAGCCCAAGAGTCTGCAATATTGGTAAAATCAATTTGGAGAAGATTGTGTTGTTGTTGCAGGCAAATTTGAATGAACAAACTAGTGTTCATGTTGCATATTTTAAAATCTAATTGGTTGCATTTCCAATTCATTTTATTTTGTTGAGAGTAGTTGTATGAAAAATGGGGTATGTTTATTATCATGTTACATTAGTGGTGTCAAAGTAGGAGTTCCTGAGTGTGTAGGCAGAGCGTCGAACGTGAGGTAGTTTGCACTAGGACATGGGGGTAGAATGTGTGTGATTTGTGTGTAGACAGATCAATGAGTGTGAGGTAGTCTATAATTGAGAGGTTGAATATTGAGTGTGTGTGGAAAGTGTTTGACGGAATTTCAAAGAAGAAAGGTAACAAGTTTATCATAGTTGTGTATGCAAGTGAACAAGATGGATACAATATTGTAGAAGTATGCTTTGAGAATAGTATGAAAAAAGATGATGTGATTGTAGTAAAGGATGAGAAGGCTCAGAGAAATGTGCAGCAAAGATTAAAGAGGTTTCAGCAGAAAAAAAAAAGTTTAGTGAAGTGGAGGACATTGAAGAAAGGGAAAACCAAGTTGCAGCAGTTAAAGAAAAGGTAAAACTTGCATTTTGTGAGTTCATTGATGATTCTGGTTTGCATGTGAATGTCATGAATGGGATGGATGGATATGAGGAAGCTGAAAGTTATGTTCCAGAAGTAAGGAAAAGATAAATATCATATTTTGATGAGGTTAGAACCAAATCTTATTTGTATTTGACTGATATGATGAGTGATAAAGAAGAAAGAATTGCAACTCAATGAAAGTAGTTGATGAAAAGTTTAATCTTTTTGAATGTTATTATAAAAATGGATGTGAGTATAATGAAGTTGTAGTAGAAGATAGTCCTTTGGAGGAAATAGAAGAAAAAGAGAGAGATGATTTATTGATGAAGATTGTAGAAGTAGAGGCAGAGTGGAATGCATTGATTGTAGGTAGAGCAAAAGTTGTTGTAGAAGGTAAAGAGGCAATTTCAGATTTTAGTAAATGTTTTGATGATATTGAGAATGTAAAAGTAGAGTCAAAGGTTGCAGCAATAATTCCTTTGGAAGTAAATGGGAGTGGTGAACATAATGAGGTGAAAATTAAGTTTTCTTATGATTTTTTGATTGGAAGTATTGAAGATGAAGATTCCTTGATAACGAAGCTTGACTATTTGTTACAAAATGTGGAGAATGAATCTATGGATTGTGGTACTAACACTGAATTGTGTGTTGAAGATCAAATTACAATAGCTGTATGTTTTTATGAAGGCATAATAAGAGTGGCAAACCACATTTTAAACTAGGTAAAGGAGGAGGAAAAAGGTAAAACAACAATAGAGGTAATGAAGTAAAAATTTTTTGTTGAATGTGGAGGTATATGTTTGATTGTTAATTCTAATGGAATATATTGGTGGGAGATTAGATTAAAATTTTTGAAAGGATGTAATATTGTAATCTTATAGAATTTGATGAATAAGAAGATCCAAATAGACAAAGAAATGAGATGGATCCAAGATAGACACAGGGTATACAATTTTTTTTGAGTTTCACCCAGGAAACATTTCTTTTCTACCATGGGTGTCTAATGCAAGAGCATCCATGGCATGGTGGCTATCCCGTGTCAATAAAAGGGGTTTATTTTTGTTTCAATTTTTGGTGTGCTTTGAATTTTATGTCTTATCTTGTGAAATTCATATTTTTTTTGTGAATTTGAATGTCATGACATATTGGAATTTGAAAACTACAATTTGGAGTAAATTTGGGTCAAACCATGATAATGTGGCATAGTAGAGAATATGTTTTAAACAAAAAATCTTGAAAAAGCAAGAGATGGTGTGGGTTTCTTGGAGACCTCCAAATTGACTTGTAACTCCAAATTTGAAACTCCATAACTCCTAAAAAATAGGAATTTTGGAGGTGAGCGCCTAGTTTGGAAAACATATTTTTGCTTTATTCAAGAAAGCAAGAATGCATTAAAAGCATTGTCATCCACTCACAACATATCTTGGAGTTTGAAAGGAATATTTTATTCTAATTTATTAATTAAATTTAATCTAATTGGATAGTTTTTGGAGGGAGGGGTTTATTTTTGGGAGGGAAATGATCCCAAATGAAATGAAATGTCATTTCATGTTGTGCAAAAAAATATCATGTATTTTTCATTTCTTTTCAAGATTGGAAGGATGAAGAATGGGTGTTGGAGGAAAAGGAGATAGTTTTCAGATTTTGAAGACTATGTTTTGGTAGCAATTTTGTTGCAGGTGTGAGAAGGTGAAGACAATAGAAAAGAGGTCCTTTGAGACCATTTTGAAGATTGTTTTAGTGGAAGATTGATTTTGTAGCTATAGGATGAGGTTTTGGGGTGATGAAGATATGGAAGTTTGAGGAAGGCTTGTGGAAGCCATATGTTCTTGTACTACACCATTGTTGTAGGTCTAATATCAAACCTAAATCATACTAGGATTTTGTAATGAGGATACAATAGGCTTGTCCTATTGTTTTGTAATGTCAACTGTTTTAAATTTCAATGAGAATTTTGACGATTTTGCTTGCATAAATTGGGTGTTAGATCAATCCTATTTATGATGTATAAATCAGATTGGTGAAGGTTGATTATTGGTTTGAATATTAGTTTTGAGACTAATTTTATCATCCCAAGAGGCTTCAATATTGGTAAAATCAATTTGGATAAGTTTTTTTTTGTTGTCGCAGGTAGTTTTGAATGAACAAACTAGTATTCATGTTGCAGATTTTAAAATATGATTGGTTGCATTTCCAATGAATTTTATTTTGTTGAGATTAGTTGTATGACAAAGGTGGTATGTGTGTTATCCTCTTACATTAAAAATATAAAGAAAAAGAGAGTCATTTTGGGAATGAAATCATATAGGTCATGGAAAATGTTATTCTACTATATATTGTACATTTGGAGAGGATGTTTGATAGCATTGATTATCACAAAAATGGAGTAGGCATGTCAATGAGGAATACATTAAGGGTGTGAAATCAGGAATTAGGAAATCTCCTAAGATGATATAACTTTGTAAGAAACTAAAACTAAGAGAGAAGAAGATGTTGATTGCATTGTTGAAAAGGTATAAAAATTTATTTACCTTGTCTTACGATGAGCTAAAGGTATACAAGGAGGATTTTTTATAACATACCATTCACTTGGAGCTTAGTAGGAAGCCTTTTGGGAATAAATAGAGATCTGTCAACCCCACAATTTCCTCTCAAATGTAGAACTAACCGATGAATATGAAAGGAGAAATTAACAATTTAATTAGACATTTAGGGTGGTTTTTGAACCTTTTCCTAATGATAAAAAATAATGGGGACATTATGATTTTCATGGATTTTCAAAATCTAAATATAAAATCCCTAAAGAAAAATTATCCATTGCATATTATGGACCATTTACTGCAAATGTCGATAGGGTTAAACTTGATGATTATGATGGTTGACTTCTTAGGGTACAATTAAGTCATGGTCAAGGAGTCTAAGTAGCCACAGATAAATTTCATGATGGGGGAAAATTTTCTATATAAATATTTCATTCAAGTTTAAAAATTTAGGAGCTACCTTCTAGAGTGAAATGAGTGTTTCCTTTGATAGCTTTATCATGAAATCCTAATGGTCTACTAAGATTATTTGATTACTTACTGTAAAGATATAAATGATCATCACAAACAATTGAATTTGATCTTCCATATATGTGTTTAGAGTATGATATTTCATTAAATCCAAAGAAGTGTATATTTGAAGTGGAAAAAGGAAGTATCTACGATAATTGATCTTGATTGAGTCCAATAAATTGACCTCATCCCTCAACCTAAGGTAGTAAACCTATAGTCTAGTCATTCTTTGGGTAGATTAAATTTTTTAGGAGGTTTTCCCTAACTTTGTGAAAAATACAAAGGAAATTTCAAATGTTCTCAAGAAAGAGCAATAAGCGAATTGTCATAAGGAATCCATTGATTCCTATATGGAAATTAAGGATAAACTTAAGAAGGCACCAGCATTGGAACTTTTCTGAATTATGCAAATCCTTTTTATTTGTTTTCCTTTGCATCATTGTATACTATTTTTTTTTTTTATAAAATAATGATGATGGTTATGAACATACAATAACTTTCTTCAATAAAGCATTAAGAGATGTTGAATTGAATTATTCCATTATAGAATACAACAATTTGACTTGGATGTGAAGAAAATTGAGTTGGTCAAAGGTCAAGGCCTATTCAAGTTAATGGTTGAGATCTACAAGTTCGGATGTAGCTACAATGTATAGATTTGACTCCAATCCATCACTTCATCTTTGTTAGTTAAAATATTATACTTGGTATAAGGAAATTATATTTGATTTGAAAAATATGAGATATCCTATAAGACTAGATGAGTGACAAAAATGATCATTGAAACTAATAGCTTAGAGATATGTATTATTTCAAGGACAACTAATGTACAAAAACATTGGTGGTATATGGACCTTAAATGTTTAGACAAATAAAAAGTCTACAAGAGTCATTGAGGAATGAAGCCAAGGATTAGGTGGTGGGTATTTCATGTTGAGGAATATTGGTCATAATATTATGAGAGTAAAATATTGGTGGTGCATATTAGTCAAAGATTTGGCCAAGTTTTTCAAATGATGTGATGCTTGCTAAATGCTTTCCATGAAAATTAAATTCGTAGGTTCACTTCCCCTCAAGACCATATCAATTGTGATTCCATTTTAGTAATCAAGCATTTATTTTATCAAGGAGATTGTTGAAAAATATAGAAATGGGTCTAATATTGATATTGGTGTTCATTGATTACTTCATGAAATGGGTGAAGACAATCCCTAAAATACATGCTAAATAAAAATTGCTAAGATACTTCCTATTGAATAATATCATCACATGGTTGAGTGTGCCATCAAGACTAGTTATTGATAACTCAACGTGTTTTAGACTTTATAACCTCATTGATATACATCCTCAATATCAGACCTCTTTGACACATTCATTTCCTTATCATCCATAGGGAAATGGAAATTTCAAATTTAATAATATAGGAATCATGAATATCATCAAGAAATTTATCAACATGGAAATAGTAAAAGGTGGGAAAATAAGTTAAAATTTATTTTTGGGCAAACCAAAAAACCTACAAGAAGGTCATTTGAAGAATTTTGTTTGAGTTAGTTTATGGCACAAAGGCCAAGCTACCAATCAACCTTGAATTATCAATATATATACTACTACAACAACTCTAAGGGGAAGAAGAAGATGTCATTTCACAAATAATACATTATTTTCTTGACATTGAAGAAGTTAGGAGGGATGCCTATGAGAGGAGCCTACTAAGATAGTAGATAATTAAATTATTGTTTTATAAGGTTGTCCAAAGGTAGTTTTAAGTTATGTGTTTTTTCCTCATGTGGAACTCCATATTAGAGTATAAAGGAAAACATGGTAAGTGTCAAGTCTTATTAGTTGTTCCTTGCCAAATCATTGAAATATGTAGTCAAGGCATTGAAATATTGTGTTGCATGTGTCTTTATGTGGTCATGGTCCCTATTGATCATTATAAAGTATGGTTTTCCTAGTACCCTCAATGTTCCTAAAGGAGAAACACAACTTCAATTAGAACCAATATTTCAATTTCATTTTAGTGTGTATCATTTCTCTAAGCTTTTCTCCAATTTTATGCTTTTGAACTTATTCACTTATTGTTGATAACCAATATAAGAAATCTCTAATTGGGTCCCTTGTATTAAATATTTTCTAAGGACATTCTTAAAAAGTGTATTAATCTTAAAAGTCCTTAGTAAAATTTCTTGGAGATACTTTTATGGTTAATTCCTTGTATTGTGCCCCATCCCTAGGTGAATTTAGTCCTTTCAATTTTTTAGAAGTTTAATAGACATTGGGACATGTTCTTAGTTCTTTAGTTCCTAAAATTCTTACTAATTATTGGGTTTGGAACTTTAAGGGTCCTAATATACATGTGTGATTGATATTCCATACCTTAAGTTTATGGGGTACAATCAATTTTTTAAAATATTTGTAGGACTATTTGGTCCCATGTTCTTTGATGGGTTTTTCAAAATTTCAAGGGATGTTTCACATTAGCATTAAGTATCAAGGTGCCAAGTCTACCCAAAATATTAAACCCTAGCTATTCCCTCTTCCTATCCCTCATTTCTTGCTCCACTTGACTCCTTAACTCCCCATACTATAATTCTTGTTTTCATCTTCCCTCCCCAACCCTGAGCCCTAGAACCCTTATCAATTCTTAGATATTAGAATTTTAAGGACTTTGTGAACCTTTACACTTTTTCCTAGGTTCATTAGCCCCTTAATTATTTCCAAACCTTCCTCATTGCTATGTTCTAGAGTTCCCATTTTCCATTGCCCCTTGAGGACATTACTCCCTCTTTCCTCCCATTACTTTAGGATCTCATTGCATATTTTCACCTAATTCATTGGACCTCATTTCCTCCAACTCCACAGTCCCAATGCTCCCAACCCTCTCCCTTTGTCGCACTAGACTAATAGACCTCTCCTTCACCTTGGAACATCTCCTAAGGTTCCATAAATAACCAAACACTTTTCATTCTTGGTCATCCAAAAATCTCCAATGGAAATTAATTCATGTGATCTCAAGAGTCTCGATGCATAATTCATTATCCCTATAATTTCATAAATTTCATAGCTACCGAAATTAATTCACATGATCTCAAGATTCTCTATGCATAATTCATTATCTCTTCTATATGTCCTATCATATTAAGTTCGAAACACCATTAATGCTTGATATAGTTACACATCAAAGAAGATATTTCCATGCCCTAAACCTCCTAATAGATGATTATCAAGGTGATTGCATTTAGTAAAATATTGAGTGATTCCTATGAGGTATGAGCACCCCTACTATTCTTGTAAATTTTGAAATCTTAAGATCTTTTACAGGTCTATATTTTGGTTTTTTTTTTTGTAGGTTTTGCACTTCTCCTTTTGGTTTCAACTTGTAAAGGGAGTATAAACCACAAAAAATTATTGTTCAAATGATTGATAATGGTTGATGAAAAAAATGAGAAACCAAGAATATTTATAGGGTAGTTAAAGTAATAATATTGCAACAAACCTGAGGGTTTTAACTTTTAACATTAGGTAAAAGTATTTTAGCATTGTAATGATCTATGTTCATCCTAAATTTAGAATAAATTCATTGTAATATTTGAAGAACTTTTATAACTTACAAATTTGACCTTGATTGAGTGTCTCTATGCTCATTGTAATATTTTCTAAACATATTGAATCCATATGAAAAAGTTGAATATCTAATATATCTTTCATTGAGAGAATGGATACTTTGAGTGTATTGTATTCTTGTTATTAAAATCAATATATTGAGTTTATTTTGGAGGCTAGCTTTTTCCTAAAATTATTTTCATAGGGTATATTTTAGTTTTTTTTGTTATTTCTCTATTGAATATTATGTAGATATGTAGCTTATTGTATTGCTTCTATCATAGGATTAGTGTAGGAATTATGTAGTTTTCTTTCAACATTAAAGTGATGAACAAATGAATGGATAATTTAGTGTAAGGATAATCCAAGCTATTGGAATGAGCATAAATACACTTAAGATAATAGTTCTTTATGATTAGGGTGAGTGCAATATCATGGGGGGCCAAATAGTGGCAATGTTAAAAAACCATGATTTGAGTTAGAAAAAATAACGAAAATCAAGTTTGACTTTTTTACTTAGGTTGGTAAAAAATACATTTGCTATGGTAAACACCAAAGAAAAATGGATATCTGTTAATAATGGATATTTTCTTTTAAAAAAGTGGATATTTTCTATAAATTAATATCTGATATTAAATATGAAAAATGGATATCCGTTATTCTTGCTAAAATGGATATCCATCCTTTATAGAAAATGAATATTTGTTATAAAAATATTTATAATATATTAGAGAATGAGTTTTTTCTAGGTCCTCATTCATCCATAAAGGATAAATGTCGTATCCATCCATAAAGATGTAGTATTATATATTATCAAATAGCAAGAGCTGATAGGTTACTATGGGAAAATTCAAATTCAGGTTCTTATTCATTTAGGGAGGGTTATAAGTCAATTTCACAATCTACCTCACATGTGTCACAAGTAGAAAAAAGGAAATAAATGACTAAAAATCACAAATAAACTACTAGCCTAGTAGTTTATTTATGATTTTTAGTCATTTGTTTTCTTTTTTCTACTAGTGAGTGGTACAAAGAGCTTATAAATTCTGCTAGAATGTAATGATTTTGCCTAAGGCATGGTGCTTTTCATGGTTAGCCATCAAAAACAAAATACTGACAAGTGATAGACTTTCAAAGCTAGGGATTGCAGAGCCTTTTAAATGTGTACTTTGTGAAAAATAATTTGAAGATGTAAACCTTCCATTTCTTCCATGCCCAGTAGCACAAACATGTTGGTTGTTTATAGCAAACAAAATGAATTGGCAATCACCATTACCAAATAGTCTTTGGAAGCTATTTTCCAGCTGTTCGGAGCTTCATAGAAACTCCTTTTTTCCATGTATTTGGAGTGTAATTCCAGTTTTGGTTGTTTGGGATTTATAGTGGGAAAGAAATAGATGTATCTTAAGAAAAAAAAAACTTAATCTTAATCAGGTCTTAATCACTTTAGAGCAATCTATTTCAAAAATAGTAAATGGTTATGTGAACAAAGCAAAGCATATTTGATCCACTTTTTTCTGATTAGGACTCAAAGTTAATGATGGTTTGGCCTCTTCTCAATTTTTCTTTCAAAGGAAGTTTGCATCAGATAGCACAAAAAGTTGATAGAGCAAAGATAAGATGGAAGCCTCCACCAGTGGGTTTTTTTAAATGAATTTTGATGGATCTGCCAGGGGAAATCTAGGGTCCTCTAGAGCAGGGGTAATCATTAGAGATTATAAGGGTATGGTTTTGTGTGCAAAGAATTTAAAGCTGAAAATTGGATCCAATAATGTAGCAGAGGCCCAAGCCTTATTACAAGGCTTAAAATTAGTAGGCAATTTTAAGCTCACAAAGATTCAAATAGAAGGAGATTCTTTGATTCTTTTAAATGCATGTCATGAGTGTAAGCTTGTAAATTGGAAGTTGGGGTATATATTAAAATAGATTTGGTCACTATTGGATAAGTTAGGCCATCATTAACTCCTTCACACATATAGAGAAGGCAACAATGTGGCAGAGTTTTTGGCCAATTTAGGTTGTGATCAAACTATAGATGAAGCTACTCATGTTGTTATCCTAGGAGATTTTCATCCGAAGCTAGAAGAAATTTTGATAAGTGAAGGAGGTATACTAGTAGTATACAAATTTCTTTATATAGTTTCCTCTATTTCTATTGATAATCTGAGTAGTGAGCAGTACGTGGAGTTCATGGAAGTGTATGTGGTGGTTTATGTGTTGGGTTAAATATGTAGTACTGCTTACAAATGAAAAGAACAAAATTTCTATATTTGTTGGGGTATGTGTAGGAAGTTATGTAAATGTGGACAACGTGGAAGATCATGTATTAAGCAATATGGGTAAATGAAAATTGTTCACATTGTAGGTTTTACATATGTAGAAGAGCTGGAAAATGAAACTTGGTGAATGGGGATGTTGATGTATGTAGCAGTGTGGGAAAAATTAGGTTATTAGTGGAAAATAATCATCAGATGTAGTGGTTGATGTAGGAGTGAATGTGTGAGAAGGAAGCAATTTGTGCAAGCAATAGTGTGATCTCAAATTCATAAGTGTTGGTGACGCGATCAATTCAAATGAATTAAGGACTAATTATTATTTTTTTGCAAGGTTGTTTAATAACATCATTAACCATGTTGGTTAAAAATCAAATGCCATTGTAGGCATTGCTACTTTGATGAATTATTAATATTATCCATGAAGCATAATAAGAATTAATTGTGTACGTGTTTATGCAAGTATACAAGAATGGTGTGGATATGTATTCAAATGGTGGTAGTTTGCAATGTCTTAAAAATCCTTTCAAAAGCCAAATGAGACAAACAGGTGGCATTTCAGTTGGACAATACGTGTGGATTGTTAACACATGAAGTGTGGAAAACAATTGCTTTTCACAAGGCACAAATTTTGAAATTCTCCTATTCAGATTTAAGGCATTTCCAAGTCTTTTCAAAGATGTTTTCTATGTGCGAAGATTACAGGTGTTGTTGTGAACATAATAGTTGAGAGTGATTATAACACATGGTGCTTCCAAAGGATTATTAAGCTCTCAACTTATTAATTACCAATTTTGTGAAATAATTACATGTATCTTAAGATATAAATGTAAATATTTCATGTGTGCGGACTAACTTAGAAATTTGAGATGAAAGGACTAGTGTTAATGCAAAAGGTTCCCTTAATGATACTCTTGAAATACCAAGGTACAGGTCAGGTTCTTTATAATGTGTTCCACTTTCAGCAATGAGAAAATTGGGTTTTTAAGGAATGGTATTCACAAGTTACTCCATATCTTCAGTATATGGTGTCGACGGGATCTAGTGTCAATAATTGTTGGTAATTGTGTTCATATCTAGTGATATAAGTGTTTGTGGGCATCAAATATTGTGGGAGTCTAGTGTTATCAGTGTTCAGTGTTCATTTCCAACATTGGTTTAAATTTCTCATATTCTTTCGTCGGCATTGCAAAGTATATTATGTTTCTAGTCTTGGGTCATCTTTGTTATCATTCTTCAAAGCTCATAGGTATTTGTAACAAGGTGTGTTGGGAAAAAATGGAGTATTTTCCTAAAAACTAGAGGATTGTAGTGAAGATGAGAGAAGGAAAGCATCCTTTTTTTGAAGAGGTCTCAAAGCTAGAATTATCAATAGTTTTTAAAATATCATGTCCAAGTCTTCTTGATAGTATTAAAAATGTCATTAGTCAAGAGATATAGTGTCCAAATTCTCCAAGGCTTCTATTTCCATCTCAGTTATTGTCAATTTTTTTGTCAAATGCGGTGGATATTCTACAATCATTCGATTTCCTGTCAATTATGGTTAAAGAGTCAGTTGACCCCAATTACTTCAAGCAAGATGAACTGTTGAAGTGTGTGCAGGGATATAATCTAGACAAAGGGAAAGCTTATGTTGCAAGAATTTTTCCCAAACATTATCTTAAGAGAAAAAGAGCATACTAGGAAGTGTATGAGTTAGTAAAGAAAGGATTGAGGGACAACAACCCTTGGATGATGAATAGGACTTTAAATCTACATTTTAATTAGCTTGTTCTGCAAATGGTGGACAAATTCAAGGAAAAATTCTTTGTAGTTTCCTTTATTCTATTGCACCATATATGCCATGGACTAAGAGAAATGGAGTTGGCGAGGGACATATCAGGACTACAAAATGATGTAGTGATGAATGAAGGCCAAGGGGAAAATGGAATTTATCTCAATGTGAGCAAGGAGGACACTTTGACAAATGATAGAATAATGGAAGAATGAAGGTAGTATAATCATCAAATACCTATAATATAGGACATTATGTTATAGATCAAAATCATGTGTTTTTTTTCTATGTTGCATACATTGCACCACAAAGGAAAAAAACTAAGAGGCACATTTTGTATTTCAAATTTTGGATAATACTCTACAAGTACTATAATTTTTGGCTGCTCTATAAATTTTGCATATTAATATAAATATAAATATATAGGCACTAGCCTTTTTCTTAATATATATATAATATTATTTTAACCTTCCTTTTATTCTAAATATTGTATTATTGTCCTTTATTAAATAAAATTAAATGAAAAATATTCATTAAAAAAGCATGTGTAGGAGACCTTGGCATAGAAAAATTTAACCTTACAAATGAATCCATAATGTACCTGTTGTCACCTAGAAATGCACCCTATGCAAAATTGTAAAAACTGAGCTTTCTAGTGAAACATTGGACCACTCCAAGGCTATGGGTCACCTGAGATTGGAGTGAACCTCCGGAGAAGGCCAGCTTCCTTTGGGTATCACCTAAACTAGTGATTATGTGAAGGTAAAAGGAGAAGGAATGCATACAAATAATGAAACTAAACTAAACTATTTCTATGGTGATACACCGAGTTAATAAGAAATCATGAAACAGACATAGGAAGAACATACACCAGAAAGCAAAAGATAGCATTTTCAGTTACTTATCATAACCCCTTTAAACTCATGCACTATTCTTAACAGGCTTGCTCTACATGCATATCTTAGGAAGGAAAGATGAATTTCACAACCTTAAGTATGAATACAGATTTTTAGAAAAACACAGCTAAGAACTTGCATAGTCTAAAATATAGAAATGAGAGTAATACAAACATTAATAGTAGCTTCTCAGGTAAACTCTGTGTTATATTCCAAATTCCAGTTGAGTTACAAAACATACATTTAGTCGAGAAAGGATTGATAAAAATCACTAACTCTTTTGAATGCACAATTTGAACTATTTACAAAAAGGAAAAAAATGCCTTATATACACCAGACTGTGTCGGCCCCTTAGGGCTTACAAAAAATATCAACCTTGGGATAGATCTTTCCTTAGATCTTTTTATTGAATTTAATATTGCACCCTGCGTGTCCATGCCACCTTTGTTGGTGAAGAAAGGTTGCCTTCAGAGGAAACCTTCTTGATCTTTCTGCAACCACCGTATTCACTTCCTGGTATCGTGTCCCTTTTTGAATGCTCCTAAGCTCATGTTGCTTTTCCTTCTGTTAATCACCTTCTCTTGGCACTTGGTTCCGCTTCCACGGATTGCTTTTGGATTTCTCTAATTGGTTGAGCCTACTCCACATAGACTCTATAGGTGGTCAAAACTTCTTCAGTTAGAATTGCATCTCGACGAGACACTAGAAGTGTCTCGCCAATGCGATTATGTGTCTGTGCAGCTATCGGCATATCATGGAATAGTCGGTGAGAGCTCATGGAGAGCTCATTTCATTTGGTGATCTCACTCTTCTCCTCCGGGCTTGAGCTCCTTTGGCTTTCGGTGAGACATCTATGTGTCAGTGAGATGTTTTACCGAAGGCAAAACGTTACCTCGAAGCCCTTCATCTTTTGCATCGGCAAGACCTTTTGTGTCGCTGAGACTTCATGGCGATCCCACCATCCTTCGCCGAAAACAACATCCTCTGCCGAGGCCTCTTGCTTTTCAAATATTATTGGTGTGACCCCTTGTTATCACTGAGACCATATGCCAAACTCCTCATTCTGCCCGAGCTCCCTTTCGTTTCACTGAGACTTTGGCCTGTCGACCAGACTTTACACCGAGCGTCGGGCGCTACACCGACGTCAAACATCAGGGAGACTTTATGCATTTGGCAAGACCTTATGCCGATATGACTTCATTGGCGGGACCGCTGGATTTTGGTGAGACCTTAATCATCGTCAGGACTTCATGGCAAAGGCATCTCCTCTTGGCGATCTCTTTTTGTCGGTGAGACATAGGAGTCGGGGAGACCTCTCTCCATCTTGAATGCTACACCAAAGGCCCTTTAAGTTGGGGAGACTTTGTGACTTTGGCAAAACCCTTTGGTGAAGCTCGCTTGCTTTTCTGATGCCGCCTGAATTTGGTGAGATCTCTTCCGATCGATAAGACCTCCTACCGAAACTTGCACACATACGCTGAAGGGATCCTGCTTTACTTTGTCAGTGAGACCCGATGCATTCATCGAGACTTCTCTCCGAAGAAAAGAACTTCGACCAAAATGAATATCCTTTTGTCACCGAGACAATGATCAATGTCTTGCCGATAGGGACTTGTAGGTGAATCCTACTCGCCGTGACATTCCTGGGGTCTTGGCGACTCTCTCCTTAGAAGATTTCCATGTCGAGCCTTCCTAGGGCAGGTTCTCACATTGAGTTCCCTGTGACCTAGCAATAGATGTAGGGTCTTTTCCCTTGTGTGAATGTTCCATTGGCCTCTAAAGATCTAACATATGATTATCCTGTCTGATTTAAACTGTAGGTGAAATATAGGCAACAATTCTGGTGACCTTTGCGGGATGTATGCCTCCTAAACATGAGAACCAGTGGCTACAACTTGTCCATTGGGTATGGATTCATTAGAAAGCTCAGAGAACAAATAAAAACATCAGTCGGCACATGGTTACAATTCGCATGAGACTTATAGAACATGACAGGTTTCTAAAATGACAAAATAGGGGAAAACAAAAGAGAAAATAACTGTGCCATCAGCACTTATGGAAAACATAAAACCTAAACTAATATGTACAATAGATGGACCTATCAAACTTGGAAATAGACCTTGAGGTGCATCCCATTAACTGGGATAGGAAGCACTTCACCTTCTGTTGTGGCCAGTCGATACACATTGTGCTCCTTGCAGTCTATGACAATAAATGGACCGGTCCACATATTGTCGAACTTGGTGTGGTGGCCTGGCCTTCTTTTCAGAACATCCCATTTGAGAACAATGTCACCCTCTTTAAAATTCTTGGCTGTAGCTTTCTTGTCGAATGCTCTCTTCATTTGGATCTAATGACACTCCAAAGCTTTCATTACTCTATCCCTTGATTCTTTGAGCTCCATGAGCTCTGCATACCTTACAGACATTGGGTCTTGTCCCTCAAACATCTCCAACTGATGAACAATGTCTAGAGCTGGAAGCTCCACAGATAGGGGCAATCTTGCCTCTTTGCCATAGACCAACATATATGGTGAATTTCCAATAGACCTCTTAGGGGTCACTCTATCTTCCCAAAGTGCGTTCTTTAAACTGATGTGTCAGGTCCTTTGATTATCCTCTATGGTTCTTTTAATGATCCTGATGAGATTCTTATTTGTGCTTTCAACTAAACCATTACCCTGAGGGTAGTAATTTGAGGATGTATTCAAATGAATGCCATGTTTAATGGCCTAATTAGTTACTCTTAGACCCATGAATGCAAGAGCATTATTAGATATGATGGCGTCAAGAACTCCAAATCTGGTGACTATATCCCCATAGAAGCTCAAAACTGAAGACTCTTTTGCTTCTTTCAAAGCTATTGCTTTTGTCCATCATGTGAAATAGTCTAGATAGATGTGAGCACCCACTTGTGACCGGTACTAGAAGGTGGATTGATTGGTCCAATGAAATCAATGCCCCATCTCATGAAGGGCGGCTCCACTTGAATTGGATGCAGGGGCATAGCAGGAATCTTTTCCTTTCTTGAAAATAGAGCACATTTAATACACTTTCTTGACTAGGAATATGCATCCTTGAACAAGTTGGGCCAGTAGTAACCAGCTCTCATGATTTTCCAGGTAGTAGTTCTGGGAGCAAAGTGACCTCTTGCAGCTCCATCATGAAACTCATGAAATACCTTCTCAATTTGATGACTGTGAATGCGTCTTAATAGGACGCCATTCAGATCCTTTTTGAAAAGAACATTGTTTATTAATACATATGGTATGGACTATAGTATGAAATATCTTCTTTTAGCTCTGTTTAATCCTAATGGGAATTCACCAGTTTGTAGAAAATGGGTCATATCTTGAACCCAATTAGTTATCCCCATAGGCACATCATCTTGAGCATTCTGAAATTCACTTGTATTAGCAAGTACAACATCCTTTTCTAATTCAGTTTTACTGCTTGACCCTGTAGCAAGCTGCTCACAAAGACCTTTACCTCTAACCAGTTTGGTGATCTTAATATCTACATCATACTCCATAACCTTGGTGATCCATCCTACTCTTTTATCATTCAAGTCTTTATTCAACAGAAACTCCTTCACACTTGAGTGGGAAACCAGAATATGAATCTTATTGTTTGACAATAGAGGCTTGAATTTCTTTAAGCTTCTGATCATGGAGAGAACATGCCTCTCTACAAAGGAGTATTTATGTTCATAATCGACCAAACCTTGACTGAAAAAGGCTATTGGTTGTTCTAAATTCTCTTCATTTCTTTGAACCAATATTGCAGAAATGTTACTTGTGCTACCATAAGCATAAAGATACAAGTCTTTAGAAAACTTGGGATTTACCAACATAGGAGCTACTGCTAATGCCTCCTTGACCTTTTCAAAACTATTCTTGGCATCTTTTTTCCAACTGAAAACTACATTCTTCTTTAACATAGCTGTCAAAGGTTGTAACATGTTTGCAACGTCTGGGATGAACCTTCTCAGAAAGTTGATTTGGCCCAAAAAGCTCTACAGACCCTTCTTGTGATTTGGTAATGGCAACTCAAGTATGGCTCTGACTCTTTCAGGGTCAATAGTAATTCCTTGCTTTGACACTATGTGTCCTAATAGTTTCCCTTCATGAACAACAAAGATACTCTTCTTTGGATTGAGAGATATACCAAACTCTCTGCATTTTTCAAAAACTTGCCTAAGATGGGACACATGTTCATCAACATGCTTAAGATGGGACATGTGTTCATCAACATTCTTAGAATATACTGTAATGTCATCTAAATAAATCAACATAATCTTGTTGATCAAACTTTGAAATGCCATGTCCATAGCCTTCTGAAACATGGCACCAGCATTGGATAAACCAAAAGGAATCCTTTTGTATGCCATGGTGCCCCATTTAGTTGTAAAAGCAGTTTTGAACTGATCTTCTTCTTTAACCAGCTCCTGATTATACCCTGAAAAACCATCTAATAAGGAAAATCTTTCAGAACCAGCAACCTTTTGCAAGATTTGTTCCATGGAGGGTAGCGGGTAGTGGTCTTTCAAAGATGCTCGATTAAGATCCCTGAAGTCTACATAGAGCCTTATCTCACCATTTTTCTTCCTAACTGGTACAAGGTTAGAAACCCATGAAGTATGCTTGATAGGAAAGAAAATACCCCCCTCAACTAGTTTGGTTAGTTCTTTAATCATTAAGGGCTCAAGCTTGGGATTCAAGGGCCTTTGTTTCTGCCTTACTAGCTTAGCATTAGGTTCTAACTCAATTGTGTGCTGAGCAATATGGGGATCAAACCCTTTCAAATCTAAATATTCTCAAGCAAAGACATCATAAAATTCTTGGCATAAAGCAAGAAAAGCTTGTTTATCTTCATGTGAACAAATTTTACCTATCTTAAGAAGCCTACCTTTGAAAATCTCCAGTTCCTCATAATGCTCTTCTTTGATTTGCAAGCCAGCTTTACCCTTTTTAAACTAATCATTAGTACTGAAAATAGACTCTAAGGTAACAAGGCCTTTGGGAAACTTATTCATCCTCAGCTGTATGATTTGTTCACCATACTGTTGTTTGAGTTTTGCTTGATTGACCATGGAGAACTGATCTTCTTCGAGCAAAAAGGAAAGAATTTGTTCATCACTGTCAAAAACTTGCCAGTGAATGTTGTTGTCAGGAATTGATGGTCTGACTACAACCTTCACATACTATTGTACTTTCTTCTTTCTAATGTCATTTAGAATATCAAACTGTGCTCCAATGGCTGCAAGCCTATCAGCATGCTTGTTCTGATTTTTTGGAATAGACACTAAGTTAAAGAAATCAAAATCTTCAAGTATGTCCCACACTCTATTTCTATAAGACTTTAATGTGTCATTTTTAGCAACATTCAGGCCCCTTACTTGATTAACAATTAATTCATTGTCCCCATAGAATTTCAAGCTGGTTATTCCTCTCTTCCTTGCCCACTCTAGACCTTGAACAAGGCCCTCATACTCAACAGTGTTATTAGAACATGCAAAAGAAAAATAAAATGAAGAGTAATACCTATCCCCTTGTGGAGAAATCAACATTGTACCTCCTCCTACTCCATGCCTGCTCCTGGAACCATCAAAGAACATCTCCCAAAGTCCACTTAGTGGTTGCAACAACTAATCTACATCTTTGTCCAGGTTTGGAATCTCTGTGTTAGGCTCAAGAATGACATAGTTTCCCATACCAACATCTTAAATGAGGTCCTTAGGACTGTCCAATACATTTTCAACTGCCCATTCATGCAGCAGCATGTCAGGAACAACTTCTGATTGAAGCTCTTGCGCTGCAACCAACTCACTATCAATTGAAATAAGACAATTTGTGTCTGGCGTAATGGGAACAACATTAATAGGGCTCAGATTATATGGTTCAATGTGGTCTCTAGCCAACCTTTCAGATTTAATGGTAACCTTGGTTCCATATCTTGTTCTAAATAGCATATGTGATGAATCAGCTGATACGTAACCACCTATTTTGGCTGTAAAGTCTCTTGATAAGCACAAGGAAAAGAAAAGTGGAAGGTCTATGACACATATGTCTTAAGGAACTAAAAAATTTGGACAAGCATGGAGGGTGAGATTTAAATCCTTGATAATACCCAAAGTATTAACCGAAGTACCATCCAATTGGATCACTCCCTTCTCTAAAGGCTGGTATCTTAGTCCAAGTTTGTCAGCAATCTATTTTGGCATCACAGAGCTGCTAGCTCCACTATCTACCATACAGTTATGAACTAACTTATCACTAATAATCACTGACACGTAGAAAGGAGGTGGTTTAACTCCCTTTTCAGTCTCTATGCAAGGCTACTGATCATTTCCCTAGGAATTATTTGTTAACACAGCTCTAACCTGACCTATTGGGGGCTCAGATTCATCAGACATTTTCAAACTTGACAGGGCTGACTGTAACATATCCTTTTGACCTGGGATGGATAATGAGTCCCACATGGACATTATAACATTCATTTTTCTCATACTGTCAAGGATATTATAAGGTACAATTGGATTTACTTTAGGATGTACCTTTATACTAGTATGATTGGCTTGCGGGTGTGACTACTCCTTGTCTCGGAGTTGCTGATTTCTTTGCCAAATAGGATCCACTCAAGGTGTAGATGGTTCTGCAGCCGCTGCCTTTCCTTTTTCAGCCACTTGACCAAGTTCAAAAGCTCTCTTCTTTTCCCTAGTGTTAGCTGCAACTGGAGAACTATCTTCGTTCAACCCACAAAATTCTTGACCTTGCTAGTTAAGTAGGGTAGTATCATTGCTAAATTGGTCTTGGTGTTGTGGGGATGCATCATTGCTAGCACCTTGCTATGAACTTGAAGCATTATGTACCATAAGTTCTTGGTTGATCAGTCTGTTTGAGCAAGTGGCCTGATTATGAGGTTGGTTACAGGGGTAACACCACTCATAGTCTACTACTAAGTTGTTTTGGATAGGGATCAACTCCTTGGTCGCACTAACAGGGGCTGGAGCATAGGCCTGAAAAGGCCTTGTGTTCACACTTTGTCTAGGGCCCTGATAACTACCCTGATACTGCTGTCTATTCCCTTGGAATTGCTGTTGCTGACCTTGGAAGGGCTGATTTGAGGCCTGACTCTGCTATTGATAAGGCCTAGAATAGGACTGTTGTTTCTCCAAGTGCACCAACTTGTTACCAAAAGTTTGTAAAAGACTTTTGATCTCTTGTAACTCCTGTGATGAGCTTGAAGCAACACTTTCTTGTTTATCAATGGCTAGAACAGTAGATGGCAGCATTGGTACAACTGGTAGAGATGTGAAAGGAGGTATTTGCAAAGGGATGTTCATAAATTTATGGAAATATAGGCATTGGAGGCCTAGGGGTGAGTTTTCCAACTTGTATTAAGTTGTTCTCAGCTCTGATTGCTATTTCGAAAGCGTCTGGCAAGGAAACTCCTCCCATTGATTGTATCATGACAACTATATCGCTGTTCAGAGCCCTCAAAAAATATAAAAATGCATATTTTGGAGGTGGTCTCATCATTGTAGGGATTCTATCCCAAGTTCTTTGAAATCTAAAGTTGAAATCATTCAACTATTCTTGTGGAGCCCTCTTAATTGTAGTTAATTGCTCCAATAGAGACAAGTTATCAGACTTGTCCTAAAATTGCTTATGCAACTTGTCTCCAAATTTGTCCCAAGTTGCAATTGAACTAACTGGCAGACTCCTATACCATTGGACAACTCTTCCCTTTAGTGAAACAACTAGTAATCTCACTACAACATCCTCTTGGGTTATGTGATGGACTCCGCATAACGAAGCCACATCTCTCATGTGTTCAATCGGAGTAGTTTGGTCTTCCCCTATAAAAATTGGTAGACTCTTCAAGGCTGCCATTGGGATGTCATTGTGCTGTGCCAAATTTAAGGGGCTGCCTCTATTGAAAGTGACAAAGGGTTGATTCCTTGGAGCAGCCATTGGAGGTAGCTGAATTGGATTTACTCGTATAGCAAAATGAGATCCCACTGATCGAGGAGTAGACTGAGTTCTTCTAGAATAGATAGCTATTGTTCCTCTTTTTTGTGTTGCTCTGCCTTTTCTTCTTGGTGGTGACAGCTACAAATATTTGAAGGGACCTGAGCTGCATCTTGTTTGAAATTTTCTCATAAACTGTAGAAGGCACTGATTTCTGGAGTTCTTCTTTGTGGAGTCGCCAAGTATGCCAAATGACTTCTATAAAGTCTGGTAGTAGCTGATTGCATACTAAACCAGCAGTTGAATCTTAATTTCGGTCCCACTGGGCGTGCCAGAAACTATTGTCACCTAGAAATGCACCCTATGTAAAGTTGTAAAAATTGAGCTTTCTAGTGAAACATTGGATCATTCCAAGGCTGTGGGTCACCTGAGATTGGAATGAACCTCCGGAGAAGCCCGACTTCCTTTGGGTATCACCTAAACTAGCAATTATGTGAAGGTAAAAGGAGAAGGAATGCATATAAATAATGAAACTAAACTAAACTATTTCTATGGTGATACACCGAGTTAATAAGAAATCATGAAACAGACACATGAAGAACATACACTGGAAAGCAAAAGATAGTGTTTTCACTTACTTATCATAACCCCTTTAAACTAATGCACTATTCTTAATAGGATTGCTCTACATGCATATCTTAGGAAGGAAAGATGAATTTCACAACCTTAAGTATGAATACAGATTTTTAGAAAAACACAACTAAGAATTTGCATCGTCTAAAATATAGAAATGAGAGTAATACAAACATTAATAGTAGCTTCTTAGGTAAACTTTGTGTTATATTCCAGATTCTAGTTGAGTTACAAAACATATATTTAGTCGAGAAAGGATTGATAAAAATCACTAAATCTTTTGAATGCACAATTCAAACTATTTACAAAAAGGAAAAAAATGCCTCATATACACTAGACTATGTCGGCCCCTTAGGGCTTACAAAAAATATCGGCCTCAGGATAGATCTTTCCTTAGATCATTTTACTGAATTTAATGCTGCACCTTGCATGTCCATGCTGCCTTTGTCAGTGAAGAAAGGTTTCCTTCAGAGGAAACCTTCTTGATCTTTCTGCAACCACCGCATTCACTTCTTGGTATCGTGTCCCTTATTGAATTCCCCTCAATCGAGCTGCTTTGAATGCTCCTAAGCTCATGTTGCTTTTCCTTTTGTTAATCACCTTCTCTTGGCACTTGGTTCCGCTGCCATGGCTTGCTTTTGGCTTTCTCTGATTGGTTGAGCCTACTCCATGTAGACTCTATAGGCGGTCAAAACTTCTTCATTCAGAATCGCATCTCGGTGAGACACTGTAAGTGTCTCGCCGATGTGATTATGTGTCTCTATAGCTATCAGTATATCATGGAATAGTCGGTGAGAGCTCATGGCGAGCTCATTTCATTTGGCAATCTCACTCTTCTCCTTCAAGCTCGAGCTCCTTCGACTTTTGGTGAGACATCTTTGTGTCGATGAGACATTTTATTGAAGGAAAAATGTTACCCTGAAGCCCTTCATATTTTCCATCGACAAGACCTTTTGCGTCGCTGAGACTTCACGGCGATCCCACCATCCTTCGCCAAAAACAACATCCTCTACTGAGGCCTCTTGCTTTTCAAATACTATTGGCGTGACCCCTTGTTATTGCCGAGACCATATGCCAAACTCCTCATTCTGCCTGAGCTCCCTTTTGTTTAACTGAGACTTTGGCTTGTCGGCCAGACTTAACACCGAGTGTCGGGTGCTACACCAACGTCAAACGTCAGGGAGACTTCATGCGTTTAGCAAGACCTTATGCCAATATGACTTCATTGGTGAGACCGCTGGCTTTCGGTGAGACCTTAATCATCATTGGGACTTCATGGTGAAGGAATCTCCTCTTGGTGATCTCTTTTTGTCAGCGAGACATAGGATTCAGGGAGACCTCTCTCCATCTTGAATGCTATGCCGAAGGCTCTTTAAGTCGGGGAGACTTTGTGACTTCGATAAGACCCTTTGGTGAAGCTCGCTTGCTTTGCCGATGCCGCCTGACTTCGGCTAGATCTCTTTCGATCGGTAAGACCTACCGAAACCCGTACACATATGCCGAAGGGATCCTGCTTTACTTTGTCGGTGAGACCCGATGCATTCGCCGAGACTTCTCTTTGAAGAAAAGAACTTCCACCAAAATGAATATCCTTTTGTCGCCGAGATGATGATCGATGTCTTGTCGATAGGGACTTGTAGGTGAATCCCACTTGCCGTGACATTCCTAGGGTCTTGGCGACTCTCCTTAGAAGATTTCCATGCCGAGCCTTCCGAGGGCAGGTTATCGCATTGAGTTCCCCATGACCTAGCAACAGATGTAGGATCTTTTCCCTTGTGTGAATGTTCCATTGGCCTCTGAAGATCTAACATATGATTATCCTTCCTAATTTAAAATGTAGGTGAAATATAGGCAACAGTACCAAGATCTATAAAACCACTAAACATACCTTTTCTTGTGAACAAAAATAAAAGGAAACACTTAAGACAAAATTTATGAGGATGAATATAAATGGTGTTTTAAAGTGAGAGCTCAGTATTTGTTATAGTTTGGTTGCCATTGATGTCAAAAGAGAGTTGTTGATGTCAAAAGGGAGTTGCAGTATGGTTGTTTGGTTGCCAGAGTCTCTAAGAAATGCTCTACATTTCTCCACTTATGATTATTTTCTCTTGTGGTTTGGAAGATAGCTTCATGCTGTGTTAGGGCATGTGTGATCCAAATTTCATTTAATTTGGTTTTTGGGAAGATGATTTTGTGAGTGATAGGTTGAAGACTGTGTTGATCCTATGTTGGTGTTTTCAAAGGTCAAAAGCTTGGCTCTACATTCCTCCACATTTGTAGATATGGTCATGTGGTTCAAAAGATAAGTTTAGCTTTCTATGAAGATGGTGTATCCAAATTTTCATGTCATTTGTCCTTTCGCAGAGAAAGTTGAAGATGGTAGAGTATAGGACTATGTTGTCTAGTGATTAGTTTCATTATCTATTGGCTTGAGCCAACTTGGTGTTGCATGAAGTTGTGAAAGGGATGTATGATAATGTTCTTGAATATCATGTGATGTTTTTTATTTCTCTACAAGGTGTTGTCTAGCTTCTTTAGAACTGGTTGTGGTCCAGAATGGATGTTGTACTAGGTTATGATTTTTCCTAGTCGACTAAGGTATGTTGATAGTGTGCACCACAAGCTCAAGTGTGTGTGTAGTTCAAGGATTATTTGAAGGTGTTGTATAGATCATGTTGACTCATCTAGGATAAGTGCAAGTAATGCTTTATCATTCATGTGTATTGCTAATGTTGTGAAGGCCAACATGCTTCATGTTTCATGTTTTCTTGCTTAAGGCTGACCTATTTAAAATTTGTGAAGCATTCAGATGATGTTCATTAAAGATTGAAGTTGTGAAGAGTGTTTAGGACCAAGTTAAACATGTGTTGTAATTTTCAAGGTATGTTCGTCTTTGTGGTGTTGTGTGTAGTATTTTGGGTCTTTCCCTCTACACATTTCATGGTGATTTTTTAATCTTTGGCTGACTTAAAAATGTAATATTTTCTATTGTAGGCCAACATCTCAATTGTAATCAATGTAATATCATGTATAAATTGTAAACCTAGTTGATCTAGGTCGATGAATGTGTGTGATATGATGAAAATTTCATAAGTGACTGAAAGAGAAAGAAAACAAGTGTAAGTTCCTATCCAGTTTCATCTTGAACATATTTTTGTGATAGAAGGGAAGTGAAGAAGGTGCTTAATTGTTTGCTAGAGGTAGTGAGACAAAGGAAAAAATTCTTGAAGGTTGAAATAATTGAGCCAGTAAGCTATAGAGAAGACATTTGAAGACATTTACAAAAGTGACAAAGTAGAATTGCAATCATCAAAAGGATTGAGCCTAGTTGTCAGTTTTAGAGAGTGGAAGGATTTCCATTCTATAATAATTCCTGAGTTTTTTCTCAATTCAAGGAGTTGTAGCTTGCTTGGGAGTGACCCTAAAACCTATTTTCAAGGATTAGCAACTTCATTGGGTTGTAGCCCTAAAAAAATGTTGTAACTATTATTCATTTGTGAGGCTAGATTAGGATAGTAGCTCCTAGCAGCATTTCTCACCATGGGTTTTCCCCTCTGGGATTTTCCACATACTTCTAGTGTTGTTTTCTATTGTGCATTGTTTCTATTTTTCATGTTCTTGCTTATGCAGTAGAGTTTGAAATTTATTTTGTTCTAGAAGTTTTGAGATCTAATAGAATATTGATTCACCCCCCTCTCATTATTCTGATGTATGTTCAACAATTGGTATTAGAGCCCGGTTCCTTGGAAGAAGTCTAATAGCTTGAGTCCAAGATCTAGGATGGCACGTGAAGGGTCTCACAATGTGCCTAGGTTTGATGGAACAAATTTTTCTTTTTGGTGATTCAAGATGGAATCCTATCTATCCTCTTTAGGTTTTGGTGTTTGACAATTATTCAAGGATGATTATGATGTTCTTGATACTCCTCCAACTAACTCAATAGAGATTAAGGCCTACGAGAACAATTGAAAAGATAAGAATGCTATCTTGAGTGGGATAGCAAATTCTAATAAATACTAAATTGCAAATGATATTATGAATATTAAATTTTAAAAATACATAACTTAATCAACTATTTTCAATCATAGCAACACATGTCTAACTAAAATATGATTCATAATATATATTCATTTAAAAAATTTCAATTAGAATATCCAGGTTGACTTGGCTCATTGGCCACATAGTCAATACACTATACAAATTTTACATCAAGGTTACAAAATATTCCTTTGATAACTGGAAAACATCCAAGGTTTCCTTTTGATGCTCGCCTCCACTGGTGGACGAGAACATGGCTGAGGCGCTTTACCGCCCAACCATGAACCTTATGCTTCCTTGAAATTCTTCCTAATCAAAGAATGCTCGACACTACATGAAAATTTTAGCAAGCAAACAATCTACAAGGTGGAATATGGTGCATTCCCAAACATCAACATGCATCTCTATCTATGATAAAAAAAAAAAAGCAAGATCTATGCTAGGAATGGTAGAGAGTGTTTATCACATATAAGTCCATACATACATAATGGGTAATTTCTTGACCAAGCATTAAAATTTAGTTGCAACAATAAAAGATAGGTTTTGGATAAAGAAAAACCTATACCCTTTGTACTCCATTTCGGTACCCATCCCAAAAGGTAAATTTCAACATCACAAGTATATTCCTTAGCAACTATCTACCCTCTAGTAGCATCTACCCTGAGGTGCTCTAGTTTACTTAGGTTTTCTTGTTCTACTAAACAAAGAGATTATTCTTTACACCCATATCTATGGAAAAGTAATTCAATCTACTTAATCCCTCAACTTAAATAAATTTAGAAAAATAATTCAAGTGGATCTGTTCAATACATAATCCATTCAATTCATACACATGTCACATGATTACATTCAACATAATTTCAATATTCATTAAAAATGAATTAAATAAGTAACAAAATAAGGTATGTCACAAGTATGTGTATGTACGTAGATGAAGGTCTATGTGCATACACATATATGTGCCAACTTAAGTTATTATATTTGTGAATACATTCTGAAATAAAAAACATTATAACAGATTGCTTTTAATTCAAAATAATGCTACAAATTGTCTCCATTTTGACTATTATGCAAGATGTAAATTCCCTTTTCAAAGAAAAGAGAACAATTTTGTTTGAAAATAGTTTTCCATACATGTTGTTTGTAGGATTTATAAGTTACTATGCTAATGTGTCTCCTTAATAGTTTCAAGTTACCAAGTACAACATGTAAACAATCGATTGTTTCTATCATTCTGTACATACAAATATTAAAACAACTCTAATATCTTTTTGTGCAAATAAAGAAATTGAGCGACATGCTTGTCATCTCGGAACCAAAATAAACATAT
>VDFB02322083.1:17190308-17223712 GCA_007258455.2 Sequoia sempervirens | reverse complement strand
CTTCCTATACCTTAATGTAAAGATTACTATTTGCAATACCTTTCTTGAATCCTTGATGAATCAAATACTTATCCAACTGAGCATACCAATCTCTAAGAGCTTGCTTGAGTCCATACAAATATTTCTTGAGTCTACATACTATTTCAAGATCTTCTAATAGCTAAAACCCATCTAGTTTCTCAATGTAGACCTCTTCCTCTAGATCACTATTCAGAAAGGTTGACTTGATATCCATCTGATAGACTTTGAAATTCTTTTGAGTAGAAAAATCAAGAAACATCCTTATTGACTTCATTCTGGCCACCAAAGAGAAAGTATTCTCAAAATCAATACCTTCAACTTGTGAATAAGGTCCCTTACATACCAATTTGGATTTTTTCCTCACAACTTCACCATCTTCATTCAGCTTGTTTTGAAACACCCACTTTGTCCCTATCACAGTCTTATCAACTAGTCTAGGAACCAATTCCCATGGTTGATTCTTTTCTATTATATTCAATTCTTCTTCCATTGCTTTTATCCAACCATCATCTTTGCTACCATCAACAAAGTTCTTGGGCTCTACCTTTAACAATAAACACAAGTTCACTTTCTCACTTGCTTGTGAAAACCTTCTCCTAGTCAGTACACCTTCATTCTTGTCTCCAATGATTTGATATGTAGAATGATTCTTTTGAACATACTTTGTTAGAGTCTTAGGAACATTCTTTGGTTTTGGTTTCTTCTCTTCTTTCTCTTCTTCTTCTTCAATCCAGGGAGGTATATCAGATTTGCAAACCTTTGGTTCTTATGAGATTTGATACAAATCTTCATCTACCTTAATATTTTTTCTTCCAATCATCTTTCCCAATCTCTTGTTGTAGCATTTATAAGCTTTGCTCCTAGTTGAGTAGCCAAGAAAGATCCCTTCATCACACCTTGAATCAAAATTTTCAAGGTTTTCTTCACCTCTTCTGATGTAGCATTTTTTTCCAAAAATCCTAAAATATCTAACAGTGGGAGGCCCACCATACCATAGCTCATTAGAGGTCTTAGTGCTATTGACCCTCAACTACACCTTGTTAAGCAAATAGATAGCAGTGTGAATTGCTTCTTTTCAATACATATTAGACAAATCAACATCTTTCAACATATCCCTAGCCATCCCTTAGATAGTCCTATTCTTCCTCTCCACTACCCCATTCTATTGAGGGGTTCTAGGAGAATACAAATGTCTCCTAATACCACAATCTTCACAAAAATTTTCAAATTCATTTGAAGTAAATTCACCTCCTCTATCCAACCTTAAGCATTTGATCTTAGCATCCATTTCATTCTCAACTTTTGCTTTGAATATATTAAACTTGTCGAAAGCTTTTGATTTATCTCTCAAAAATGTAACCCAAGTCATTATAGTATAATCATAAATAAGCAACATGAAATAAATTTCACCTTATTGACTCCTTGTTCTTATAGGTCTGTACGAGTCAAAGTGAATTAGCTCCAATGGCATTCTACTAGATCAATACTCCTTGCTCTTCAAACTTTTCTTTGTTTGCTTTCCCATTTGACACTCCTGGCATAATGTGTTTGTAGGCTTTGTTATCTTAGGCATGTCTCTTACTGCATGAGTAGAACTGATTTTTACCATATTGTCAGAGTTGATGTGTCCCATTCTTTTGTGCCATAGCCAACACTCACCAAATTGAGCCAATAAATTGATTCTTCCATTTTCCTCCTTTAGATGACATGCATTTCCATTTGTCCTTGTACCTCCAGTTGCTACTCTTCCATACCCTTCCTTCCTGATCTCATAACCATTGGCATGAAATGTAAGATTGTATCCTTTGTTGCACACATCTAACTGACACTAAGAAGATTAATCTTTAGACCTTTGATATAGAGGAAATCCTCTACCATGTTCTTTATGGCACCCTTTCCAAAAATTTGTGTTGAATCATCACCATCAAACTTTAAAACTCCACCATTACACTTCTTAAGAGTGATGAACCTTCCCTTGTCACCAGTCATGTGGTTAGAGAAACCACTGTCAATCACCCAAGCATTTTCTTCTTCCTTTGCATGAAAGGAATTCCACACAACCATAGATATTTCATTATTTTTGTCAGCCTACAAAGTACTAGACCTCTTACATTTTTTTAATATCACCCTTTTTTTCTTTCAAAGCCATGAATGGGGTTTTATCATTTGAATCATTTTCCTCATCTTTTGAGGAACAATTGCTCTCCTTAGAATATAAACCTCTTTTGTTACTATCATCTAATTCTTTATAAGGAAATTTAGATGCAAAATGACCAATCCTTCCACAATTGAAACACTTGAAAGGTAACTTACCTTTGTATATTTCGGTGCCTTTCTTCAATCTTCTCACAAAGTTTGCTTCTACTTCATCAAAGTCATCATTCTGAACTACAGTTTTATCTTCCACCTTTTTACTAGTTGTGAATGCAGCTTCCTTCTTTGGAACATATTTTTCAAATTATCTCATTTCAAAGGTTATGAGAGCACCAAACATTTCATCTACTGAATACTAATCCAAGTCCTTATATTATTCAATAGTAGACACTTTATGACTATTAGATTTAGGGAGAAATCTTAGAACCTTCTTCACAATCTCATCTTCTTTTACTTCTCCACCAAGACCTCTGATGCTAGTAACAACTTCATCCACCCAGAGCATATAACTAGAAATATATTCATCCTCTATCATCCTCAGGGTCTCAAATCTACTCTTAAATATTTACATCTTGGCTTGTTTTACTTTAGTATCTCCTTCATATATGTTGCTAAGTTTTCCCTACGCATCCTTAGCAAAACTACAATGCATCACCCTCAAAAGTTTTGAATAAGCTAACCCACACAAGATAACATTCTTAGCCTTGGCATTGTTCTCACACAACCTAATCTCAGTTGGATTTGTTAGAGTAGCAGGAGCAGTATAACCATCCTTGACAGATTTATAAACACCAAACCCTAGAGAGTTTAGATGGCCTTCCATTCTCAACTTCCAAAAGGTGTAATTTATCCCATCAAACCTAGGACCTTTGTAAGCTCCATCATGTGTCATCTCAAACCTTTCCCTCAATTGGTTAAGCTTCCTCATAAGAACTTGGCTCTAATACCAATTTTTGAACACACCTAGATACTGAGAGAGGGGGGTAAATTAGTATCTTTAAAAACATAAACCCTTTTAGATCATAATTTTTTTAGGAATATATAAATTCAGACTCTTAGAAAGATCAACAACTCATTCACAGATCAAAAACACTTAATCTAATCAACAAAAAATGAAAGATCTAAGGAAATGAACACACATACACAAGACAACACTAGATTTACGTGGAAAACCCAAGAAGGGAAAAACCACAAAGATGAATTTCTCAATATAGAAGCTCATTGCAAGCTACAAAATTACAATTTTAAGGCTTGAACTACTATGGAATTGTAGGCTAAGGCACACAACCTTAGGGCAAGATACAAGAGACTTGTAGTGCTGAGGTGCACAACCCCAGGGTAAGATGCAAATTACAAGGACCTAATGAGATTCACTATCTTAGAGCAAGATACATAAAGATTTAGGAATTATAATATATGTCAGCAATACACTCTATTGACTGAGGTGTTAAAGCTCATTTTCCTTTTCTTTTCACAACTCACTACTTCAATTCATCTTTGCACATCTCTGCACACACACCCTTCTTGCAACTGAAATGTTCTTGAATTTATATCCTCCACAAGATCTCAAAACATTAATGAGGTTATCCAAAAATAATACAACAAATGATTTCAATAAGTTGTCCACAAAAACATAATTTGGTCCTATCTAGAAGATAGAGAGGACTAAAAACAATCTTCTTCCAATGTGATCCTAAACAACTCACATGCTGGCACATATCAACCCAAGTCGACAACAAGGAAACATGTAGCACAATACCAATCAGCCCAAAAGCATAACTTCAACTAAACTTACTCAATGTGATTCTCAACAAGATAGGTCAAGAACCAATACATCTTAACACAACTTCATATGATGGCACAAAACCCCAAACACACTGCACAAGCAAGATAATAAGCCTTGTCAACCAGATATCCACAAATTTCTCTGAAAACCAACTCAACACAATATGTGGCACTAAAGAGATCAACCAATGATGTGTGACCACAAAGAGATGTTCCATGAACATCCAAAAAAAATTCTAGAAACTTCTTTCATACTATCATGCCACAAACAACCACCACAAACCAAACAGAAGTAGAACACTTCACCCTAGAAGTATAAAATACACAACCAATAGACAAAACATTAACAAATCGACTTGCAGTACACACCATCACATGAAAATTGAACTAAGACACTACATAGTCACTGAGAGTGTGTACACCAAGATGCAGGACCAAAAACATAAATAGAAAAATCTAGAGTATTTTCCAGACCAATCCAAATAACCAACAAAATTGCCAAACACACTACAAATAGAAGAAACCTCCCTGGCAACATTGGTGATCTGAAAATATAGGAGTGCAACATCTACAGAGCACAAACACTAATTTCCAAACTACAAGACCATATCTTCAACATCAGAGGGATGTAAAGCATTCTCTGAAACAACCTTCAAAACATCTTTCTAAAACATAAACTTTTACCAACTTATGGAGACTATAACTTCCTTGGAGCAACACATACTTCCTCAGGAACAATAGAAGAGAGCATACAACATGCTAGAGACCATAGACAACATCTCTCCACCATCAACATTACTTCTAATCCCCATCTTAATATATCATCTTGATGTGATATCATGTCTCTTCTAATTACAACCATACTCAATACTAATTGATATCAACTAAGGCATGGAAACCAGCCATGAACATTAGCAACATCAAAAGCATGACATACTACCAATGCTAACCAATTTTCATATAGTATCAACAACATTCAATTGAAAGAACCTCAACAAAAAGCAACAATGGTAACTGAAGTCAACCAATAATCTCACAAACATGTACAACAGTCTCCCTAAGTGTTGACAACCAATGCCAACAAACTCACCAAGTGTTGACATCCCAACAATCTCCTCAAGTGTTGACATCAATGATAGCCAATGCCAACAAGATCATGAATGTAATGGAGGAAATTCAGTATTTGCAATCAACTCTTTTTTCAATTATAGTATGTATGTTCTCATCTATTTTTCTTTAGTATTTTGAGATCTTATAATTTATTCCTCGATATGCATTACTACTAAATTATTTTGATAACCATTAAATTTGTCTAATTGTGTTTATTTGAGGGTTTTGATAAGTTAAGAGAGTATTTTTTATTAAAGAGTAGTGTAAGGGATACTATCCTTGTTTACATATCATTTCAATCCTAGTTCAAGACTATAGTTGGGGCCCTAACTTGGTTTAGGACCACATGTAAAATCTTGAACCTCCTTTTCTCCAAATCCAAATTTAATTATGGTCCAAAGCTTACTTACTTCCAGATAGTCATTTCCCATTGACTCAAGCATGGAATATTTAAATTTACATACTACATTTTTGTAAGAAAGGATAGAGCCCTAGGTCATTTTAGACATCTAATATAATATCTCTTATATGATCTTCACATTATCATCCATGAGAGTATTGCATTAACATTTCATATCATATGGATATACATATAAAAACATTTGCATCTTTATTTTGTATGTTTCTAAACTTATTCCATACTGTTAAATTTGTTAAAAGACTTCACTAAGGCTTAAAGTGGGAAGCTAGTTAACTTATGTTCCCTAAAACAAGTTCCAACAATGCTTCTATGCACCACTCTTTTCAAATATTGAATGTGAATAAAAATATAAATACTAGAACAAATAATAGTTTCTTTCACAATCTATTGGAAGTTGACTAATCTAAATCTAATTATTGAGCATTGAAATGAAAAAAATAAATATGTTCAAAATAAAAGTGTTCTTCATAAAACTCTCTAAAGTGATGAGATCATTGTGTCCCCAATCACTAGCAAAATGAACACCCCTCAATCATTTTCCCTTTGCCAAATAAAAATATCAACTTCAACTCATACTCTCATTACCAACAAATTGTAAAAAATTAGTATAATTAACTATAAACAAAAAATAATATTTCCTTCCATTTTAAAAACTAAATACATGTATTATTTTCATTCTATATTTCAAACTTGTTTCAAAAATCTTATTTATGTGAATTGCTCTAATTAAGTAATTTAACCTAGATAATTTTGAAAACGAGTTTACATATTTCATTTCACTTATAATCTTTATAATCGATATGGCTAACCTTTTGAAGCGACCACATAACGTTCCAAGAAATATTGAGAATGAACTTAGATTTATGAGGGCAGTCAAAGAGTGATATTTATGAATGCGCATTCCCAAGACCATTTATCACCTTTTTCATAAATCAAATAGTCAAAATCTATGAGGGCAAGTTGTGTGTTGGTCAAGGCATCGATCTCCATCTTGCCTAAATGTTATCGATATTCAAAAGGTAACTTATTTAATACACATATAATTGTAATTTTATGTTATTTGTTTAGAATGTTCACTTTCATATAATACGATCTTTAGAAAAAATATTCTATTACTTATCCATAGTTACTATTGTATTTAGTATAATATTTTACAATTAGATTAATATATAGTAGAGTAAAGAAAGATAACATAGTCCAATTCATCAATCTACATATTTAATTTAAGGTTTTCAAATTTGTTGTTTGTGGCGATTCGCATGCAAATATTATGTTATCTCATATTAGAAGAATATATAAATTTTTCATTGTGTAGATATAACATGAAATATAATTTTTATTTATTTATTCGATCTTCTAATATGTCATTTGGATTCTCATTTTGAGGATGGGATGTCATATATTACTTTCCATGAGTTATGTAGAGTTAGCTCTCATTTGTAGGTTGTCTTTTTTTCTTATTGTTAGTAAGCGAATTTGTGAGTCTTCTTATGGTGATACTAATGTTGCATGTGTATTGGGTGATTCAATTTTTCTTGTGTAAGATCATGAATGTAATGGAGAAAATTTAGCATTTGCAATCAACTCTTCTTATTATGGAATGAGGATTATTTGCTTTCTAAAGCTAGAGTGTTTCGCTCATTCAAAGTTTTCTTCAAGGAATTTATGTTTCAATTATGATATGTATGTTCTCATCTATTTTTCTTTAGTATTTTGAGATCTCTTATGATTTATTCCTCAATATGCATTATTGCTAAAGTGTTTTGATAACCATTAAAGTTGTTTAATTGTGTGTATTTGGGAGTTTTTATAAGTTAAGAGAGTATTTTTTATTAAAGAGTAGTGTGAGGGATGCTATCCTTGTTTACATATCAATTCAATCCTAGTTCAAGACAATAGTTGGGGCTCTAACTTGGTTTAGGACCACATGTAAAGCCTTGGACCTCCTTTTTTCCAAACCCAAAATTAATTATGGTCCCAAGATTACTTGCTTCCAGTTAGTCATTGCCCATTGAATCAAGCATGGAATATTCAAATTTACACACTACATTGTTGTAAGAAAAGATAGAGCCCTAGGTCATTTTAGACATCTAATAGAATCCACTACCTCTATCATCCATGAGAGTATCGCATTAACATTTCATATCATGAGGATATACATATATAAGCTTTGTTTTGCATGTTTTTAAACTTATTCCAAACAGTTAAATTTGTTCAAAGTCTTGACTAAGGTTCAAAGTGGGAAGCTAGTTAACTTATGTTCCCTAAAACAATTTTCAATGATGCTTCTATGCACTACCCTTTTTAGATATTAGAGGTTAATGAAAATATAAATACTAGAACAAATAATAGTAAGTTTACTAATCTAAATCTAATTATTAATAATTGAAATGAACCATTAATCATGTTGAAGATCAAAATATTCTTCATAAAACTCTCGGAGCTGTGATAAATAAGGAATGAGGCCATCGTGTCTCCAATAACTCTAGCAAAATGGATACCCCTCAATCCTTTACTCTCAACCATAAAAATATCAACTTCAACTCATTATAAATACAGTATCCTTAATCTTATTTTGCAAGATTAAAAAATATATATTTCCCGACCATTTCTAAAGCTAAATACATATATTCTTATTATATGTATCAATCTTGTTTTGAAACTCTTATGTATGTGAATTGCTTTAACTAAGTAATTTAACCTAGATAATTTTGAAAATGAGGTTACGTATTTCATTTCACTTATATTCTTTATAATCGTTATGGCTAAATTTTGGAGCGTCCACATAACGTTCCAAGAATAGTGCGTAAGAACTTAGACTTCTTGGTGCAGTCAAAGAGTGATGTTTATGAATGCGCTGACATGTAATTCCCAAAGACCATTTATCTCAGGTCGTCAAAAACCAAATAGTCAAAATCTGAGGGCAAGTTGTGTGTTGATCAAGGCATCAATCTCCAAATGGCTTAAATTTGACCTATGTTATTTGTAATTTTATGTTATTTGTTCAGAATGTTCACTTTCACATAATATAATCTTTACAAAATATCTTTAAATACAATCATACGGCCACCAAATTTAGGCCCGGTATTTAGTGCGATATTACTTGGAGTACAAGCTTACATATTTCCGCATGCTGTTGAACTTGACTAAGTAACGGACGCATGAGAAAACTTCAAATAATAAGAATTTTTCCCCAAGGGAAAAAGTCATGTCATGACCACATGCATGATTTTAGTTTTAAATTTTAATTTTAATATAAAAGTTCCGGATCTGCAGGTGATCTTCAAATATCTCACGCTTGTTTAATGTAGATAAAAATTATTCAAACATGTCGGTTTATAGAATTCAAAAAATGTAAGCTAAACATTTTTTAGAATTGCTTAGCAGGTAAAAAAGTGAAGCAAGCAAAGGCATTGCTTGAAATTATTCAGAGATAATCGTACTGGTCTTAAAGAGTGGAAACAGTGTGCCAGGTTTGTCCTGAAGCCAAGGCAAACAAAGGTTGGCTTTATGCTTACCACATATTTAAATTACAGCTTAGCGGAATTATTTGTCGGGAAATATTGCTTAGTCCTCTAAACGTTTATAGAGGTACTTTCAAAGGCGATTAATTAAACATTATTGTGAAGAGGCACGAGGACTTGGTCTTCGTTTGTTTAGTAGATAAACGTTTTCGGCCAAAAACATCCTTTTTCGGGGTTGTTGAATATTGGTATAAACTGGTTGGAGGTCACCACCGGAATTGGGATATTACAAGGAAGGAAAAAGACTTGGATTGGTCTTCTCAGTTTTATTTATGTTGATAACGCCGGTCGCCGACGTTTATTACAGTCCAGGTTGGCTTGATGAGCTGTCGTTGAGATGAAAACGACGGGTAGCCGGCTTTCGAGCGATCTCTAGCCAGGAAGGCTGTGCTTGACTGTTCGATCTGATGACGCATGCAATGTCATAGAAACATGTGAGAAGTATTTAATGAATGCATTCTGCTATTTAGTTCGGGATAATTTAGGCCACAAATTCCAAACGCTTTATTCTTCAAACGACTGAGAAAGGAAAAACTTCTTCTGGGGAGATTTGGAGAAGAAGAGAATGAGTGGGGCTTCGTCTGCGTTTTCTTCCAGGTGGGCGGCCTTGCAGGGGTTTTCGTATCCGTCAGTTTTCCACAGTCGGTCATCGTCGTCGACAATTTATCCAGCAAATCATGACAATCCGAAGCTGAACGCCTTCGACAGCCATGTCTGTGGGGAACTACAGCGGCTCGAGGAGTGCGGAAATTATCTGAGCGCCGACTGGCTCCAGCAGGCACTGGACGTGTGCCTCTCTGTGCATTCTATGGTCGAAGAGAATTTCCCCCATATCAGGCAGAATTCCAAGTGGGTGAACGAGCATCTAGAAGACACAGTGAAGCTTCTAGACGTATGCAATGCGCTGCGGGAGATCATGAGCGACATGAAACAGTACGAGGGAGGGCTTCAGCTGGTCGTTCATGGCTTTCAGGGAAGCGGCCCCATCGGCGCCAGGCAGCTTCTTAGGGCACGGACAGCGCTGGGAAATTTCAATGACCCTTCGGCCAAGGCGAAGGAACCTTGTCAGAGCAAATCTGGGCTGGAGAATTGCAGTTCTATGTTGCGGCGGATGGGGGAGAGACTGGTGGCGCCGCCTTCAGACGCCGCTAGAGCTAGCGGCGGCGCCGACTTTATGGAACCAATCTATGCCTCCAAAGCCCTCATGGTCTTCGTCTGCGGCGTTCTGGTCGCCGCCCTTTCGATGAAATCCAAACGCTCCCTGCCGCAGCCCTGCGCGGGGCAGTCCGCTTGGGCGTGCTCTCTTCAAACCCTCCATCACAAAGTCAAGGACGAAATTGAAAAGAGTCGAAACAAGGGCGCCACCTGCACACTCCTCTATGAGCTGAAAGCCGTCGATTCGTCTTCCCGTTCTTTGTATGATCTGGTAAACATGCTCATAAATACCAAGTCCGTCCCGCCGAACGAAAGCCAGGCGTTGGAATTGAGGCAATCGGTGCAATCTTTACAGAAACGCATTTCAGAATTGGAACGTGGCACGGCTACCTTTGAAAGACAGATTAATGAGCTCTTCAGAGTTCTGGTGAGCAGCAGGATGGCTCTCCTGGACATTATCAGCTATTCGTAGGATGGCAAACGAGGGGTTTCACGAATCCTGCTACGGCCCTGCTGACCGTTATTGTACCGGCTGCTATGTTAAGATCGCTGCGCAGCTGCGGTAACTCGCTGGCTTCTCCCAATTTTGTATGCACGACGTGAATACGTTGTAAGAGAAAAAAGAAAATCAATAGAGGATTTTCTGTTTACTGTACACATATGTGTTATAAATTTATGGATTTTTCAACGTTTATGTTCATTATCAAAGACTGTATGATATTATTGACTTTCATCATACTGCAATTCTGTGTGTTTTGAACTGAGCAGAGATTCTATCCATTAAAAATGTGAATGCCCTCTTTACTGATTAAAATTTAACATTCAGAGTTGTATATATATTTTAATTTCAATTTTTAGGTTTTGCATCAAGGAATGCTCCATCATGGAATATGTTTTGAATACTATCTTCATTCTGATAATAGATATGGAATATAATTTGAAATATGATCAAAAACATTTTATGGATTTCAAAATGTTTAAACTGATCTAATGCGTTAGATCTGAAGGTGTTTGTGCCTTGGAATATAAGACCTACAACCATGGTGCTATCCAAGATTAGTTCCAGCTTTTAAAATTAGAATTAAAAGGGTCATTCTCAGCTTGTATAATTGTGTAATGCTTCTGCAACCAACTACTTTATGAGTTTTGTGTACATCTTCACAGCATGCAATTAAAGCGGATGGTCACCTCATTGAATAATCGTCTTTATATTGTTCGCCCAATACAAAACAATACTGAAAAGTATTACCTAATTAAAAGTATTATCTAATTAAAGATACAGAGCTTTTTACAATTCATAATTTTTATTGTTTGATGGTTTTTGGATTTGATTGTGTAAATATTTTTTGCATCAATTATTCGTTTTCTAATTCATCTTGAAACATTTCTGGATCATAGAATGTGATCCAAAATGCTCTCTAATTCATCCTGAAACATTTGTGGATCATAGAATGTGTTCCAAAACATTGATACAAAAAATATTTACACAATTAAATCCAGAAACCATCAAACAATAATACTGAAAAGGATGTCTGGCAATCACGGTACATTTTGTTGGTAGTTTTATATGTTTGGTACTGTACTCATGGTAATACTTCTGCTCATTGTTTTGCCTTTCCACGCATTACTATTCTCTCAACTAATATCCAACGTTGAAATTTCTCATCATTCTCCTCAGATTACCCCTCTTTTTTAGGCTTTTGACTTGTATTTGCGTTATCATAATAATAGAGATCGACAGTATTCTTGTGGGTTGAATGCATACGCACTCCCTCTTTCAATGCTTTGCTTCCCAACAATTTAAATTAAAACTCTCCACCAAATAATAAAATTAAGCAACATATTTATCATTATCAGTATTTAAAGACATCACATAAAAGATAATTTGTATTTTTGAAAGTTAATAAGCTGATAAATCATTACTATATAAATTTATTTAATAACTCTCAAATTTTAATCTTCTAAAATTTTAATAACAAAACCATTATCATAATTAAACAGCTTCTTTTATGAATATCCAATTTACCGTGCTCAAGAATCGTACAATTTAAAGTGAAAATTAATAGCAAAAAAAAGGCAAGAGACGGATAATTTCTAAGCTAAATGGTAGGCCCTCTGCAGTAGACTTGTGCGATCCATCGTTGAGGTTTGAGAGCAAATAATATTTATTGATTTGCACGTTGTTTGACTTAATATACAATTTCTTTTTCCTCACTGCTGTTGATACAATTGACCCGCTATAGAAGACTTGTTGCATTACCTAATCCTTACGAATATCAAAAGGAAATTAATGAGTTGACCAGGAGAGTTTACAAATAGAATAATGACTTGACCAGGAAAGGAGTAGGAGGTTGATGGGAAAGTAACTACTGTTCTTCGAATCACTGCGACTTTTCATTTGTATTTAAATGATATTAAAATTTGATAGCGAAACTAAGTTGACGTATCTCACCAACTAACTTATTATTACTTTACTTAAATGGAATAAAAAATGAAAGTAAAAGAAGTTGATGTAATTCATCGACTTGTGATGTGGGATGAAAATGAACAAGAATCAAATTGGCATTTTGTATCGTCTACTCAATTGGATTTTGTTGAATTTTTTTTTATTTTTTTTATGATTTAATGGATGGTCAAAAATATTTTTTAATTTAATATATTAAAAGTTTTTGAAAAAGTAACAAAATTTGATATAGATATAGCTATATATGAGATATTTAAATGTAAAATAGTCTTTTAATTTGACTTCATTGTTACAAAGTCTACAAATGCATTAATCTCTTAAGATAAATTGTTTTAATTCCATACAAAATTAAATGAGAGCATACCTTTCATTGACAAAAAAAAAATCTCAAGTCAAAAGTAAGCCTAGAGTACTTGAGAGGAATAATGCATCCAAATATTCAATAACATTAAAAAATAGCAGTTCCAGGAATGGATAGGAGATAAATATTCTATCTAAACCATCCAATACAATGTAGCATATCACTTTAAAAAAAGATCATGTATATAGAAAAAATATATAATAAGGAAAAGATTTCTATACTGCGTATAACACTTAGGATACACCTCATTATACACATCATTATATGTTTATAAATATAATGAGATTTGTAAGGCATTAATAAATGTAATTATATATATATATATATATATATATATATATATATATATATATAATACACCTTCTATTTTATTTATTTTCAAGTTTTGTTGAAATTCTATTTATATTCTCTATTTCTTAATTTTTCTTCTATTTAAATTAAATATCAAATAACAATTTTAACATTTTATAAATATTTATATTATTATAATATTTTAAAAAATTGTCAATCCAATTTTTGAAAAGCCTATCAAAGTAAGAATCAAAATTTTAAAAATGGGAATCGACATAGAATATTTTCATCATCTATAGTGTAGATGATCTAATTTGACTTTAAAGGTGGCTTATAACGTATAAGATGGTCTTGTACTCATTTTTTTTACAAGAGATATCAAAGACGGTAAATAGAAGATATATTTAGTCCACCTTCTATAAAATGCAAACATGTTTAACCTCCCTTTCAAAAATATAATTTCTTACTATTAAACTAATTAAAAATAAATAAATAAAATAAACTTGTGATAATAATTACATTGATTTTCTTTAGGTCATCTTTCTAAACTAAAATATTTTGTAATGCTTCGCTAAAACACATTATTTCTAATGGATATTTAACTTCTTTATACATTGTATTAATATAATTAACCATGTCATATTATTTTTATATTTAAGTATTATGTATATGATGAAAATTTTATATTTATGTGATTGATTTTATGTGTAGATTTATATATATTTTTAATGTTTTGATTAGTATATAAATTGGTCTATTTTTATGTGGAAGTTATACACTAATTTATTTTGGTTCTATATTATTTTCATAAATTCTTAGAGTACTCACTTGCTAAATTTAGTATTCACCACTCTAATTTATTTATCTATTTTTTTATGGTTTTATATCGAGCTCATGAAATCATTTAGCTACTAAATATAAGAGCACAAGCCTTAGCTTAAAACCTCCTTATCTGATAGCTGAATAATGATGGATATCCATTCCATTAAAGTCATTTGGGTTGTGATCCTACCACCATCTCTTATGGTTTTGAGGCTTTCCACTTAGCAAGACTTGATCTGTTGTGAGTTCATCCAAAACAATTTAAATTCACCAATAGAACAAGGATGCATTGGCACCCTAATTTATATTAACATGTGTAGAATTAATTTAAATCACTTTTAATTGATCCTAATAGTGTATTATTATGTTAGTTGTAATAATAACTATAAAATATGTGTTATATAACTCTAGACGATAGGTACATGACTATCTTGGGTGTCCATTTTATTTTCTTGAATCATTTTAGGCATAGATTGCTAGTGGATTTTCCTTATTTTCTCTTACCATCGCTATATTATTCTATAAAAGAGCATATGAAAAACCCAAAAATTCCAGTGTTGCATGAGGGTCTTATTCTCTTAATCATGGAAAATGTGAAGACCCAAACCCCATGCTAAATTTGAAGGTGAAGAGTATTGCAAAGAAAAAGTAAAAGCCTATGGTTGTGCAATATTCTAACACGAGCTCAGAGTCCACAAATGATGATGATGATGATGATGATGAGTGGAAGGAGGAGGAAGGGGATGACTCAATTGAAGTGATCTCTACCATTCCCTTTGATGGGGAGGAACAAAATAAAAGGAATACAACTAGGAAGAAGATCTCTTCAAAGAAGAAATAAAATAAGGTTATTTCCTAGCCGGAAGGGTCCCAATAGGGGAGGAGGAGGAAGCATTCAAAGTGCAAAGGAAAGGTAAAAATGTCTCTAAGCCTTGTGGGATGAGGCTAGTAAAGGAAAGTAGAAAGTGGAAGATAGGATGGAAATGGTCTAGACCTTGAAGAAAGGACCTACTAAGGGGAACATTGATGTCACCAATCCTCTAGCTGGTGATTTCTCTTACCTACATGCTAACAAGGAATAATTTTATGACGTCTTAGGTTTGGCCAAGGAGGGAGTGACGAATCAATTACAATTAGCCAAAAAAAAATTCTATAGGTTAATAAAAGCAATTTCAAAGTCTGAGGGTTGTAAGAAAAACTATCTAATGAGGAGTAGGTCCAATCTAGGACTTTAAAAAAGGGAGCTACAAAATAGGTTGGATGATGTTGAGGAAATGTTTAAAGTTTTAAAGAAGGATTATGAGAGTCATATGCTTGATTTTGAAAAGAAAATTTGGGAGATTAATTCCAATATCGAGAATATCCTTAAGATAAGTCATTGTTTTCAATTAAGAATGGTGCTGAAGAATTAAGAATCCTCATGGAGAAGCTCAAGGAGCTAAGCGAGGAACATATTACTAGAGGTACCCTTGAGGATAGCAAAAGGAAAGAGAAGGGTATAAAAGAAAAAGGGAAGAAACAAGTTCCAAATGATATGAAGGGGTCGAGTTCTAAAACTCATGGAAGCATAAAGAAAACCTTTAAGGAGGAGAAGAGAAATTTGTTGGACTTGTTCAATCTACATAATAATTTTTATAATGAGTTAGAGGTAGTCGATACCCTAAAAAAATGTAGTCATTGTTGGTTGTTGTTGGGTTGTTGTTTGGCTATTTCTTTCTATTTTTATATAATTTTGATGTAAAGGTTTTCAGGTCTCTTCAAAATGTTTTTTTCTTGCTAATAAAAAAATATATATTATTATATTCAATTAATATATGTTATATATTATTTAATGTAAATTAATATTATTAGTCTTATGAAAATTAATGTTAATCCATAGTTTATTTGGAAGATAGTTATTTTAGTTATGATAGATGTAAATGAAAAGTTGGTTCATAGGATAAAAAAATCTTTATAATCCATCAAAACACTTAATCAATTTCTTAACATATTTGATATGATATTGTAATTATAGTTTATATAGTTGTAGTGTATATTTCCTATGAGTGATAAAAAATTCCCAAGTGAATAATAGATGAATGGTGAGTGAAGATATGTGGTGTTTTTTTATGTTTTAGAATTTTAGTTTATTTTTTGTATGGAGAGTGTACTTAGCATGATTTGTTTTGAAGAATTAAAAAAAATTAGCATTGTTTTTCATCTAAAATTGTGGTTTGTACAACCAATGCAAATATTAATCTTATGTTTAAGAAAAAATATACTCAAGGTATGGTGGTATTATAAATTACATTTAAACATTAGTGCAACTTTTAAAAAGTTGGTGATACAGATTAACTACATCCCAAGCCTATTTTCCTAGGCTAGTGTAGAAAAAAATAGAAATGAATGGTTAAAGGTGAAGGTTGTCTAGGAAAAGATATAGAGTTATTGTTCCACATGGATTGCTCCACAAGTTTCATTATTATTGTTTCTTAAATTATGGTGGCATGAGTATGTGAGGACTAGAAATCACTTTCCAAGTTCATTCATTTCAAATATGTGTGTATTATATTAAATTTAGGAATCAGTCTTAACTTAAACATTTACGTTTGTCTTAAGTGATTCAATAGAGATAAAAAAACATAATCAAAAGAATTGCTAGGGAAAATAGTTATTGGTTAAAACAATCAATGACACATTGTAGAAGATAATTAAATGCATGGTAGTGGCTTTTTATGCCTATTAACTTGAGGGCACTTGAAATCCATTCTTTGAAGATTAGATAGACATCCACAACATCAAGTAATGGGTGCTTCCTAATTTATAAATAGTTTTGTGGTGTTGTAAAGGTTTTTTTTTTTTGGTTTGGAATGTTACATTGAAAGACATTAGTAACTATTCATTTTTACCATTATTTCTTGGAACTTACTTGTATCTTTATATTTCATGTTCATGGGATTCATTTTTTTTAATTCATTTGATTAATATATACCAAATTATAAAAAAAGAACATTTAAATTTTATAATCAAGGTTAAAATCAAAATTGAGTTTTAGCTTATTGAAGGATGACCATTTTGATAAGTTTTAAGTTCAATATTGTTAAAAATACAAAAAAATGCTAAGAGGGGGGATGAATCAGTATTCTATCAGATCTAAAAACTTTTAGAAAAAAAGAAACTTCAAACTCTACCGCATAAGCAAGAACATGAAAGATAGAAACAATGCACATCACAACACAACACCATATGTACGTGGAAAACTCCAGAGGGGAAAAACCATGGTGATAAATGCTATTAGAAGCTACTATCCTAATCAAACCTCACAAATGAATAACAGTTACAACTTTGTTTTAGGGCTACAACCCAAGGAACCTACTACTCCCTCAAAAGAGGTTTTAGGATCACTCCCAAGGAAGCTGCAAATCCCTATAGACTTTGTTTTAGAGCTACAACTCAAGGAAGCTACAACTCCTTAAACTGAGAAAAAACTCAGGAATAATTAAAAAATGATAGTCCTTCCATTGTTTGAAACTGACAATTAGGCTCAATCCTTTTGATGACTACAATTCTTCTTTTTCCCTTCTCTTTTTGATGATTGCATTTTTTCTTTGTCACTTCTGTAAATGTCTTATCTATATAGCTTATCATCTCACTACTTTCACCTTTGGCTCACTACCTCTAGAAAATAATTAAGCACCTTCTTCACTTCCCTTTTGTCACAAAAATATGTTCAAGATGAAACTGGATAGGAACTTACACTTCCGCTCTTTCTCTTTTAGTCACTTATATAATTTTCATCATGTCACACACATTCATTGACCTAGATCAACTAGGTTTACAATTTATACCTGATATTATATTGATTACAATTCACATGTCGTCCTACAATAAAAATATTACATTTGCAAGTCAACCAAAGATAAAACAATCAACATGAAATGTGTAGAGGGAAAGACCAAAAGGACTACATGCAACACCAGGAAGAGGAACACACCTTGTGGATTCCAAAAAATTCTTAACCTAGTCCTAAACACTCTTCATAGCTTCGTTCTTCAATGAAAATCATCTGCATGCTTCACAAATTTGAAATAGGTCAGCCTTAAGCAACAAAACATGAAACATGAAGTATGTCAACCTTCACAACATTAGCGGTACACATGAATGATAAAGCATTACTTGTGCTTATCCCAGATGAGTCAACATAACCCATACAACTCCTTCAAATAATCCTTGAACTCTACACACACTTGAGCTTGTGGCGCAAACTCTCAACATACCTTAGTTGACTAGGCAAAAGAATAACCTAGTAGAACATCCATTTTGGACCACAACCAATTCTAGAGAATCCAGAAAACACCTTGCAAAGCAAAAAAAAATCATCACATGACATTCAAAAAAAAATTTATACATCCCTTTCACAACTTCATGCAGCACCAAGTTGGCGCAAGCCAACAAATAATGAAACTAGTCATCAAACATTACAATCCTATACTCTTTCATCTTCAACTTTCTCTACAGAAGGACAAATGACATGTGAAATTTTGGATAATCTTCACATGTTGAACTTATCTTCTAAAATACATGACCATATCTGTAAATGCAAAGGAATACATGGCCAAGATTTTCACCTTTGAAAACACCAACACAAGCGCGATAGAGTCTTCAAACTGTCACTCACAAATAGATTTTCCTAGAACCCAAATGAATTGAAACTTGGATCACACATGCCCTGATACATCATGAAGTTATCTTCCAAACTATAGGAGAAAAGAGTCACCAATGGAGAAATGTGGAGTATTTCTTAGAGACTTTGGCAACCAAACAACCAAACTACAACTCTCTTTTCACATCAGCAACTTTCTTTTGACATCAATGACAACCAAAATACAACAATCTCCCCCTTTTTCATTGATGGAAAAACCATCTTCACACCACTTTGGTGCACAATCTCTCTCCCCCTTTGACATCAAAGACAAAGTAAAAATGGAATTTATCTTCCCCTTTCAAGCACAATTTATCCTTTTCATTTGAACTCTCCCCTTTAATGTACATTATCTCCTTCTTGAAACAACTTATAGGCTCCCCCTATTAAAAATAACTACTACCTGCTCTCCTTGAGAGGTAGCCACCATCTGTCTAGGAATAAGGATATGGCTTGAATTACTCCCTCTGGACAGGTGTACCAACTATTCATCTAGCAAGAAAAAGGAGGGGCAATTACTCCTAACTTCTACCTAAGATATTCAAATGTATCATTTGCAAGTTCCTTTGTGAATTTTCTACAATTTTATCTTTTGTAGAGACATACTCCAACTTGACTTCTTTTTCTGTGACCTTCTCTCTCAAAAAGTGATACCTAATTGATATGTGCTTGGTTCTAGAATGCATCACTAGATTCTTGGGAATATTGATAGCACTTATATATGTTATCACACAAAATAGGAATAGGATCATCATAATGTATCTTAATATCCTTCAATGTTTGCTTCATCCACAACACTTGAGTATAGCAATATGCTATAACAATATACTCTACTTCTGCTCTTAACAAAAATACTAAATATTGCTTCTTAGTATGCCATGAAACCAATATACTTCCTAAAAAGAAAGAACCACCATTGGTACTCCTATCATCAACATAACCAACCCAATCAGCATGAGTGTGCACACTCAGATCAAATTCATTACCCTTTAGATACCATAATACATAATTTAGAGTGCTCTTCAAATATCTAAAGATTCTCTTAATCTCCTTCACATGAGTTTCTTTAGGATTAGCTTGAAATAATGCAACCAAACATACTACTTGCATAATATTAGGTCTTGAAGAAGTTAAGTACAACAAACTTCTAACAATATATCTATATAGAGTCTGATTAGCTAGGGGAGACTCATCATCTTTTCTCAAATGACAATTGTTTACCATAAGAGTACTCACAGGTTTGCATTCTTCCATTTCAAACTTCTTCAACATCTTCTTGACCTACTTTTCTTGAGAAATACATATACCATCATCTATTTGAGTAACTTGAAGACCAAGAAAGAAGGATAACTCACCAATCATAGAAATTTTAAATTCTTTATGCATTTCTTCAAAAAACTTCTTGCACATCTCATCATTTCCACCAAAGATTATAGATCATCAACATATACAACAACTATCAAAATTATTTCATCCTCAATATTGAAGTAAAGATTACTATATGTTGTAGCTTTCTTGAAACCTTGCTGAAGCAAGTACTTGTCTAGCCTTGCATATCAAGCCCTAGGAGCTTACTTGAGATTGGTCATATAGTTCCTTTTTGAGTTTACACACCATGTTTGGTTCTTCTAATAACTAAAATATTTCAAGTTGTTCTATGTAGAATTCTTCCAAATCTCCATTCAGAAAGGCTAATTTGGAATCCATCTGAAATAACTTGAAGTCCTTGTGGGAAAAAAGAGAAAGAAACATTCTGATTGCTTCCATTCTTGCTACTAGATCAAAAGTCTTGTCAAAATCAATTCCTTCTACTTGTGAGCAGCCTTTGCAGATTAGCCTTGCTTTGTTTCTAACAACTTCTCCTTTTTCATTCAACTTATTCTTGAATACCCACTTTATTCCTATCACATTTTTGTCTGCAGGCCTTGGAACAATTCCCAAGTCTGATTCTTCTCAATCTGTTTCAATTATTCTTCCATTGCTTGTATCCATCATTCATATTTCTAGCATCAGTAAAAAAAATTGGTTCTATCTTTGATAGCAAACAAAATTTTACTTGTTCATTTGTCTTTGCAAGCCTTCTTCTGGTCAACACTCCTTTATTCTTATCTCCAATAATTTGATCCTCTGAATGATTTATTTGAACATATTTGGAAGGAGTCTTATTGTTCTTTTCTATTGTTTCTTATTTCTCTTCAACTTCTTGGGTAAGTGCAAAAAGATGGGGGGGAAATGGGGTCTTAAGTGGCTACTTTTTTTCTGAAATCAAGAAATATTGACCTTGGATGAGAAATTGAGGATAGTTATACTCAAAATTTTAAGATGGAATAAAAAAAGGGTCATAGTGCTTCGAGTCTACTTTCTAAACTACCTTTTTTTTTGTGAAAATGATAGAGATTAATGGGTTTAGAAAAGGGAGGCACAAAAATTGGTCTTATTTTTGTCAAAAAAATATAACATAGCATTTGTTGTGGCTCCCTCAAAAGGTTTTTCTTTTATATATATTTTTAAAATCAATTTGATGAGAAATTAGCTAACAACATATAGTTTATGCCTAATATTTCTAATAATTTTTTAATGAATATATGAATTTTTACTAATTTTCAAAGTGGACACATCCTGAAAATAAAAATTTGGTCGTGCTACCCCTGTAATTTTTGAAAACTAATCAAAAATTATTTTTTTAATATGTGTAGAATGGAGTCTAGTTTATAAAATGTAATTTATTTGAAATTTCAATGAACGGTTAAAAATTAAAGTAAAAAATACCAAACATTGGTTTTTGATTAAAAAAAATAGACACACAAACAAAAGGAATTAAAGATGAAAGCCTTAACATAGTCAAAATGGGGGAAAAATGACATTGTTAAATAGCTAAGAGAGATCCTAACTTTACCTAGGTGTTCGATTTACTTGAACTTGAAACATGTGCAAACCTGACGGTTAGCACAAATGAGATTATGTGAAATTTTGTAGAATATACAAAAACACATCTTTAGACATTGGGAAGGCACTCCAAGCCTTTGGGTTGGAAATCCAAATCAAATCCAAGCCAAAGGCTTGGGGATTCCCAAAGCAAGAAAAAACGCAAGCATGTTATAACACACTCATGTTATTTGAGTGCATTGACAAAATGTGAGTGTGTTATAACACACTCATGTTATTTGAATGCATTGACAAAACGTGAGTGCATTATAACACACTCATGTTATTTGAATGCATTGACAAAACATGAGCATGTTATAACACACTCGCATTTGTGAATGCATTGAAAAAACACGAGCACATTATAATGTGAGCGTGTTATAATGCACTCACGTTTTGGTCTACATTGATTTTTTTTTCTTCTCTTTTTTTCTCTTTCTTCTTGTTATCTTTTAGGGAAACTATATATGTATGAAATAAAAAATTTAAGTTGACATTTATATATGGACATTTACTTTGTTACAATTTAATTTATATTTCATGTATATAGTTTTATGATGTTTGAGAGTGGTTTCAGATCTCTAGGAGTTATAATGCAAATTCTAGTTTTTGGAAGATCTTACAAATTTTTAGACTTTGTCGAATTTCAATAATCAACATGTCAATTTTTTGTAATCATGAGGTCAAATTTCAGTAATTAGCAATTTGTATTATTTCTCTTTCTCTCTCTATCTCTCACATTGTTTATCCCTTACACTCTAGACCTCTCTCTCACTATCTCCATCCATTTATCTGACTCTCTCTCCCTTGAGCTCAATAACTACCTCTCTCTCTCTCTCTCTAGTTCTATCTATCTCACTTCTCTCTCCCTCTCTCCCTCCCTCACTCTATACATCTCTCTCTCTACTCTCTATCTCCCCTCTTCCCTCTCCCTCTCTCTACCTACCTCTCCCTTCATAACTCCCTACCACTCTCTCTATTTCTCTCTATCTAACCACTCTCTCCCTCCATAATTCTCTATCCCTATCTTCTTCTCTATCTACTCTCTATCTCCCAATCCCTCTCTCTACCTACCTCTCCATCCATCACACCCTACCACTCTCTCTCTTTACACCTCTCTATCTCACCTTTCTCTCCCTTCCTACCTCTCCCTCCCTCCCTCATTCCCTCTCCACTTATTTGTATCTCTCCTCTCTCTCTCTACCTTTCCTTCCCTCTCTACTTATCTTTATCTCAGTAATAGAAAAAATTGGATAAAATAAAAATGATAAAACAATAAAATGTATTACCTAATCCAAATCTTCAATACCTCAAATAGATGTAATGATGGATAACTTGGTCTATTGATTTGATATGTTGGTTGCTCAATTCAGCAACATAACATTGAGATGGAGATGATAGATGAATGATGATAGATAGAAATGGATGAATGATTCAAGAATGATTTTGACAGCATAAGGATACTTGAAGAATCAACCCCCCAAATGGCTTATGAGAGGGTTGATTTATAGGAAAGGTCTGATTTGAATTGATGGTTGAGATTGGATGTCAATAAGATGTCTTAATCAATGGACAAGATTGAAAGTTGTAGTATGAAATAGGGTTAGGGCAATGACAAGAAATGAATGGCTAAGATTGAATTATAAACAATTCAATCAAGGGCTGAAATTAAATGAAACATGAAGAGATAAGAATGACACAGATATAGAGGTTGGAACATAAAAAGAGGTTGTTGGAGAAAATTAAATAATTATAAAATAATTTAATTTGGGAGGGAAGGTGAATAATTAAATAATAAAAGCATTATTTAATTATAAAAGACATGTGACATGTTGACTTTTAAATTAAATAATAATTTAATTCAAAAGTTGATGAAAATGACAAATTAGTAAATAATTAAATAAATAAAATTTATTTAATTATAGAAGAAGAGGATAATGAATAATTAAATAATTAAAATAATTATTTAATTATAGCAGAAAAATGACAATAATTAAATAAATAAGCATTTATTTAATTATAGAAAGGAAGGGGCTAATTAGTGACGTAATTAAATAAACAAAATTTATTTAATTAATCAAGGGAAGAATAAAGGCAAAAATGAATCAATTAAATAATTAAGAATTGTTTAATTAATAGAGGAATATGACCTTAAAAGATAATTAAATAATTAAAATTATTTAATTATGCAAGTAGAAGGAGGAATTGATATGAAAAGGTGGGTTCATAGGCAAAGGACAATTTTTCAGTGCCTAAGATGTAGATGCCAAGAGCTTGAGAGTTGTAGATGTCAAAATGAGACCAAAATTGCCATTTTATAGAAAATGCAATTTTGGATGAATGGCCAAGATTGAAGATTGACAAATGCCCTAAGATCAATGGTCAAAATTGAATGTGACAACCCACAAATAGGGTTAGGGAAACATTAGGTTGAATTTGAAATTGAGTGGACAAGATTTAATTTTAAAAAATCAAATCAAGGGACAAGATTGCATGTGACAAGAAGATAAGGATGGCACAAAAAAAGAGAGATCTAGAAAATCAAATAATATTAGAAATTATTTGATTTATGGAGGAAAATTGCTATTTTGAATTAAAAATTAATTTAATTCAAAAGGGTGGGGCCATGTGACAGTAAATAATTAATTTTAATTATTTACTAAGAGCGGGAAAATTAGAAAGTGCGGTCATTTTAAATAAATAATTTTATTTAAAATTGGGAAAATTCCAAGGTGGACAATAATTAAATAAATTTATTTAATTATGAGAAGACATTAGAAATTAATGACGTATTTAAATAAATAAATAAAATATATTTATTTAAATAATTAAGAGGAAATAATGGACAAAGATAATTAAATAAAATTAAGAATTTATTTAATCATGGAAAGACATTAAAGAATTAGTGATGCATTTAAATAAATAAATAAAATTTATTTATTTAAATCATCAAGAGCAATAAAAGACGTGAATTAATTAAATAGTTAAAAAATATTTAATTAATAGTTGAAAGTGGACTATAGGACAATTAAATATTTTAATTATGTTATGAGGAATGTGACAAAAATAGAGCTTGCAGGCCTAGGTCATTTTTATGTGTCTACAATCTCCTCTCTCCCTCTCTCTACCTACCTCTCCCTCCATCACTCTCTCTATTTCTCTCTATCTCACCTCTCTCTCCCTCCCTCTCTACTTATCTATATATCCCCTCTCCCTCTCTACCTACCTCTCCATCAATCACTGCCTAACTGTAATGCCTCGCCACGTAACCTTAAAGAATGTTGCAAACACAACGGAAGTGTAGTATTTTTTTTTAAGGCAATATATTAACATGTGATATGAACAAACACTAGTACATACAATCTCTAAGATGCACGACAAGGTATTACATTTGAATTCCACTTTACCAAAGTTATATAACCATAACATATAAATTAAACTCATAATTTAAGATCATACATTCAAAAACATTAAAATACATCACATAAGATATAAAGTACAATAACAATTCATTCTAACAAAGCATTCAATATATTAATTACAATACTCATTTCCAAATGAGGTAGATCATACATAAGAGTTACAAATTTTACAAGTTACAAGAATTCTCCTCGAATACAATTGATGAGTGATGCATTAACAAGGTATCCAACTAATACAAATGAGACATAAGAGAAAGTACATATCCAAAGGTACACGCTAGCTCTCCAATCATGAAGTACCTACCATCATGAACAAGAATAGGGGACCCAACGGTGTAAGGTGCACGTTCCACCCAACCAAGTGGTACCCGTAGGCCCACACCCCATGCTAGGAGATAGTAAAAATGTTCCCTAGTAAAAACTGACAACCACTAGACACAGGAAAACTCAAGACAAATTAACACAAGTACAAAACACAACATGAGGGCTACATTGCTTCTAGAATTAACGAATCAAGTACAACCACTATACAATACAACTGACTGTTGTCATAGGAAGAGTGTTACACATAATTTTCTATGAGTTACCTTGGCATAACCTTCCTAGGCTACCAAACCCCCATCTTGGGTTACCCTAGCTGCCTCTACCGGCCGCCAGACCCCAATACAAACCATGCTTCTCATCTCACCTCAAGCCTAAACAAGTGCATGAGTCATGAGAGAACATACATTATCTTTAATTATGTGAGAGTTCCCCATTAATTATTTTAAGTTATCACTTGATTAAACCCTAAGTGAGTTACATTGGTGCCCCTCTATGTGTCGGACCCCCACAAAGAGCCACTCTCCTACTGACAACAGTAGGGTCAAACCACATACCAAGGGTAGACAAGGTGCACAAATACTGGTAACAATTATTGACCATACTGCAAAGGTCAACTCAATCCCGTTCATAGTAACTGGGTGTTCAAACTAAATCACACATCTCGTTTGTACTATCTGGGTGTTCAAATTGGACTACACCCACGTGCACTTCCCAAGGTAAATCATGGACTGAACCATAACCCAAACAACCCCATACAAAAGTAAATTCATTTAAAAGACTTATAATCACAATAAACCCCATATTTCCCATAAATGTGAACATGAGAGACTCAACTTAAAAATAATTCAAGCAATTAAATAATCTAATATTCAAATTTCCTAAATCCAATTAATTCAATAACACATTGCATGAAATTAATCAATTTAATTATGATCCCAATTACAATAATAACAAGGAAGCTAAAACTAATTGTTTAAATCCAATTTTGATAACAATAATATATTGCTCAAATTAATATAATCTAAAGCAATATCATTTACAATAATAATAAAGAAAATTACATCTTATTCACTTATTTCAATTTTCCCTATTTAAATCAACATAGAATATTTTAAAAATAATTTCATTATGATAACATCTATATTGAGCATTCACATACATTTATTATAAAACATATATTTAATTATATAATATTTAAACATTTAAATCCAAATTATCATTTTTCATATAATTATAGGATATATATATATACACATATATATATATAATAAATAAATGTTTACATATAATATATATATATATATAGATTGTTAAGAATATATATATATATATATATTCATAAAATCAATATCAAAATTAATATGGGCGATTATATGTAATTGTGGTGGGTGCAGGCTATACCCGTACACAACCACACCTCCCATTGGGGAAGCTGCTGACTGTGTGGGAAGCCTGGGCGCCGCTTGTGAAGGTAGCGCCGACTACCTCCACAGTCTACTTTTCCCCTTGTGGGGACCGCTGTGGGGGTAGCCCTTGCACCCCCCCACATTACTTAAAACTTTTTTTTAAATAAAATTCCTACGATTTTACAATCGCGTACGGTCATTTCACTGTTTTATTTTTTTATAATATAAAATTTCCAAACAGGAAATTCTACAAATAGCTTCATAACAAAATACATGTTTGTATATATTTGTATATGTATATGTATATATCAAATATATATATATATATATATATATATATTAATGAATCAACTTAAAGGTTCTAAATGGGTAAATTTTCACAATTTATTTCTACAGGAGAAGATTATCAAAATATTACAGAGGTTTTCCAATTTTTCTATAGATAGAAATTTACATGTTTACCTAGAGGAATTCAATTTACAAAAAATTACCAGAGGATCTCATTTGCAAACCTATAGAGGTTTTCTATTGTTTTCTTTTGAAATTTCCTATTGTTTAAGAATAATTTTCTACATAAGTTTTCTGATTTTACTATAAAGTTTTCTATAGAAGCACAACATCTTCACAGTAATTTTACACACAGAGGCTATCAACAAGTTTTTCTACAGGAATGTTTTCAACAAAACTTTCATGGTAATTTTACACATAAAGAAGCTTTCAATATATTTTTCTACAGAAGATTTAATCATATTTTCTTCTTTAGGCAACCCATCCATTTAACAAATTTAACAAAGCTTGTACTAAATTAAATTTTTGTACAGGAAATCATTTCAAAACAACAAAATAAATAATTAAATAAAAGGAACTTGTTTTTCTGAAGCTTGAAGAATTGAAGGTTGGAGCAAAGCTTCATCTTTTGAGTTCAATTTCCAAAGCCCTTTTCAAAATTTCCACTTTTAGAAGATGCAAAATATTGAGCTAGAAAAAATTCCCAAGAACCTCTTCCTATTTTTTTTAACCAAAAACCCAAAAACAACTTTCCAACAATTTTCTCTTTTCTTTTCTCTTTCGTGAAGTGACTTCTTGCCTCTGACAGTTATTGCAAATATTCTCTCCGAGAATAATCTTTCAACAAGAGTTTTGCATTTAATTTTACTCACACACATGGCTAATCTAAAATATCTTCTAACAAACTCATAGATATTTTCTTTTGATAATTATAAAGAATTTATACTATCACTAATACATTTGACTGCAAAATACGACGAAACTGTCCGACAAAATATGTAAAATTCGATGTTCGTCGGGTGCTTGTAAAATTTGATGTGTAATTTCCAATTGTTTCGAAAGTTTATCCCCGACGTCCGTCGAAAATATCGGCTTGAACCAGGTGTTCGTCGAAATGTCGGCTATTATTTTCGCTGAATGTTCACAAACATGAAAAATTAAAAATCAAATTGTGGCCGACATAAAGAAAAGTGAGTTCGCCCTGATGTATTGCGACAGTGTTTTGCTCTACTTGAGACAGTTTGTGGAGAACTACTGACGATTTTCCTGGGAAAAATCAGAAAAAATTCAAGAAGATATCACCAGGTTGAGGATAGTCATTGTCTTTTTGCAGAATTCAGTAAGTCAGATTTGTAGTTCCAGGTTTGAAAATCATATTTTAAAGCAATATCTCATCAGATTTCATTTGTAGAGGTTTTGAGAATTTCATGTCCAGATTTTGTTGTGTGGAATCACCATAAGATCACAACGGAGGAACAGATTCTTGTGAATGTAATTATGTGATCCATAACTGTATTGGTCATTTGGCACAGTTGTGCTATAGCAAATACAGGATGCATTCATGTGTGACCCAAGTTTAATGTGGCTATTTTGTGATAGAAATGGAGGCACTCATTTAATGTAGTTAATTCAGGTTGTATAATGTAGGTGTCAATAATCATCATTGGGTGCATTCAGGTTGTCTCAAGTTTAACAGGATAGGATGTAATTATAGCATGATCGAAGAGTGATTACCTCTTGCTGCAATAAAGAGCCTATAACTCTGGTTGATATGCAGAGTGGTTGTGTTATATCAATTATGTAGTGCATTCAAGCACAACCCATGTTTAATGGGCTATTCTAGAGAGTGATCAAGATTTTCTAAACCTTATGAATGTTACTTGACATATATTTGCATAATCTCAAATTCCTTCAGAGGCTTTTGAAGTATCAATGTATCCGATATAGGGTTTAGAATTACTTTTTAATTAAAAAATAAATAAATGATGTATTTCCCTGTAATTAGATAATGTGGAGATCTCCTAAATCTGCCCTTTTTACTATCCTCTTTGGCGTATTCATTACTCGGCTACTAGGTTTTGCATGTGACATCTTTAATATCTTCATGACCCGTGGCTTTTAAATAGATCTCAGTCTTTGCTTTAATCCTTTTCATGGTAACCCTTGAGTTCAATAATCCACCTTCAATCTCTTCTAAGAATGATGTCTTAATCTAGACTGCATAGTATGCATATAAAGCAAGTCCTTCATACCCGCCATTGTTCCAAACCACCACTCACTACCTTGCTTAAAATGTTTCCTCCATAAGCACAATAGCATGTTTTAAAATCCTGTAGTTTACCCGGTGATTGACCAATTAAGCTCACTGCACCATCATGAAGATACAATGAAATTTTTGTCTTCAAACTCAAGGCATTATGGAAGATAACATTGTGAATTGTTTGTTGTATGCGATTCAATTTTTCTTGCATTTCTTTGCTTTGCTTCTAACTTCCTTTAAAGGCTGGGTATTGCACCCTCGGCTGCAATCTCAAACATCTCACTCACTATCACTTGAAAATTTCTTTCATGAGCATCCTTCTATAAAATCAAACTATGTCCTATAGACTGCCTACTTACTACAGGGGACTCATTGTTTCATGGTATTGTAGTTCTTAAGATCCTTCAACCTTATTGACACTTCTTCACAGTCCACAAGGTATTATTCACTATTCTCCCATCTTTGATGAGTATCAAAAAACTGCTCAAACATGCAATCCACTACCTCCATTATACAATATTAATGGCTAAGAAGAGCAGTGAACCTATGATTACTAATGTTACTTCCATTTGGGCTGATCATTCCACTGATTGCATTTGCCTTGTCTAACACTACCACCAAAAGCATTTGAAAAACCATTAAAGGTCGACAAGGGGTAAGAAACTCAGCTGTTAAAATCTCCGCTTTACTATGCAAGGTTTGAGCTTTATTATCTCTTGTCACTGCTTAGCCTTTTTTGGTATCACATCTAAAGTGGCTGTCATTCTTCTTCTGCGTGGGTGCATTTACAAATGTCGATGGCTACATAGTGTGCTTGTTATTGGCTACAATCTTTTAGATTGCAAGATTTTGTTATTACCTACATTGTCTCAATCTTTACATTGTGGAACCTCACTAATCCGCTATAGTTATTGTTTATGTTTCTATAGGCCTGGGTTTTATGCCTAATCATGCTCTTACCAATGCTTACATTTGTTTTTATTAGAACATCTCTCAGTGTTGAGGGGCCCTAGGGATAAGCTCGTCATAAGAAGTGACATATTACATCTTTAACTAAAAGGATAAATCCGTATTGACATTAGCAATGATGATTATGACTCATTGCTCCATAGGAATGGGTCACTTGCTCTTACTAGCTCGCTACCTCCATTGTTGTAGGAATTTTGTGATCAAGTTCAATATTCTGATTGTAGGAGTCTTAACAGTTGGAAATCATAGTAAAATCAGAATTTAATAAGTTTTGGAATTAGCATTGTAAAGTGTTTTTTGGTGTCATTAACTTCAGACTATCTTCTCTTTGCGGTGGACATGCCAAATTTTTGGTATAAAATATCCGAATTATTAGACTATGTTACATCCTATGAATAAAAATTATTGGAGTGTGAGTTTGATATTTTTTGAAGATCGAAATAGTCAAGCAGCAAGAAAAATCATGTCGGATACTATTTGTCGAACAAAAGATGAAGAGACACTTGATAGATTGTGGGCTAGATTGAAAGAAGGAATTGATGGAAATGTTATTGTCCTTGCAATGGTGCAAGGGTAAAATCGGACAACTTTTAATCCTAGCGAACGAGAAACATTGTAGAATGGATCGCGTTGAAGGGGCATGATTATATGATCCATTGGTAAGTTGTTCATTATATGTATTGTTTATATTGATTGGATTTGTAAATGTTTATATTGTTTTAACATTTTATATATATATATATATAATCACTTGATCATGATCATGGTTTTATTTGTGTCTTATCATTATTATAAAGGTGGGGCGCCCTAGGGCAGATGATATGGATTATCACAGCCCGGAGAATGTGGTTTTGCAAGCGGATGAACATGGAGCTGTGAATATCGAAGATGAAGTGAATGATCCTATGGAAGAAGATGATCATGCGCCAGAAAACACAGTTGAAGATGATGGTACTAATACATTGATCCATGCCACATTTAGTGGCAGAGCTGATCATGATGATGAAGATGACTTTGATGATGTTCATGATTTACCTGTACTTGACAAGGCATACGAGCCCCTATATGAAGGCTCTGAAACAACTCTTCTCTGTGCTGTATTGTTGCTGTTGAACTTTAAGGTTATGAATGCTTTATCAAACATAGCAATCCCGCGGATGTTAAGGTATGTCATAAATAATCATCTTTCCATCTATTTTAATTGTCATTAGTTCATCGCACTAGTAAATAAAAGGATGAAATATGTACCATTAATATTCTTTATATGAACAAATTATTTTTGTTGTAGATTGATTGGTAAATTTTTGCTACCACCATCAAATGTTTTACCTCGCTCATACCGAGATTATTGTGCCATTATGAAAGATATCGGAATGGAGTATAAAGCAATAGATGCATGTCCCAATGATCATATTATATATCATAAACAATAGGAATTTGCAACAAAATGCTTGAAATGTCATATCATTAGATATCGAATAGATCAAGTAACAAAAAAGGTGCCTCGCAAAGTTCTTCGTTATATTCCAATTATTCCACGTATGCAACAATTATTTAGGTCAGCTTAAGCGCAATTGATGGATTACCATGCACCGGAATAGAAGTGGAGATGACATTCTTGAATGCGCAGATGGTTCTGCATTCACGGACATGGAGGAAAAATGGCCACACTTTAAAGAAGAACCTAAATAATCGAGAGCTTTCATTAGGAAGCCGAGATGGTGTCAATCCATTTGGAGAGATCTATTTATTACTCGATGTGGCTATTTTTGTTATCAACAATAACATTCACTCCCATGGATGTCAATAAAGAGGGAGCACATAATGTTGTCAATGATTGTTCGGGTATTGTTTACATCAATTTTTCTTTAAGCGTAGTGACATCTCATTTGTCTTATTTGTTGCATAATGACTTATATTTTAATAGTCATGTACATTAATTTATATATATTACTGATAAGATGGTTATAATAATTATATGTAATGTTTATGTTCCTTCAACTAGGTAAGTATCAAATTAAATATATGAATGTATATATCGAGCCTCTTATCAACGAGTTACTAAAGTTATGGAATGCCATCACTATGTATGACATCTCTAGACCAATAGGACAAAGACAATTTCAATTCCATGCAATGCTTGTATGGACAATTCATGATGCCCGAGGGCTAACACATTTTGTGGTATGTTATAACCTTCGACTGCACTTTAACAATATTTAATTTGATGAAGTAGATATCATGAATGTTTTTTAAATAATCTATTCATTATATATAATTATAAAATTGACATATTTTAATCCAATTATATCATCTTACTGGTCTTCAAACAAAGGGAAAATTTGCATGTCCAATTTGTGGTCCAAAGATGAAATCTCATTGTTCAACAAGTTTAGGAAAGTAGGTGTTTGATGAGTATGGGCACTTCCTCCATAGAAATCATAAGTATCAAACTACTGAAAAACATCTTTTCAATGGGAAAGAGGAGACTACATCAAAACCACGAAGAATGTCACCTCACCTATGGAAGTTGGAATATAATAGAATCAATCATCAAGGTTATACATCGGATGAAATTGTTTATCTATCATATATGATATGTTTTGAATTTATATTTTTATATTGTGTTGTGTTTACTCATGTTGTAATTGACAATGATTGTCGTTGTTAATTTGTTTAACTTATATGCTTCTTGAAGGTCGTCAAGGCATGAATGGCCGGCTTCCACAGGGACTTAAAAGTTATCCCAGACAATTTAGTAGGTTGCCTACTATGAGCAGCTACAAATTGTGCATTTGTTTGATACAATGCATATTGTAAAGAATATAACAGAAACGTTATGGAAAATATTGGATGGAAGGCATGACAAAGAAAAAATTGTAAAAATTTGTAGTGACATTCAGGAAGCCAATCATGCAATGAAAAATGTCATTGAATTGAATAGTGATAGAGACCAAATTAATATAAGTGCCCTTCCTTGGTTATTAACAGAGCAGCAAAGCAATGCTATAAAAGAAGTCA
>VDFB02322083.1:17087325-17182916 GCA_007258455.2 Sequoia sempervirens | reverse complement strand
GAGGGTATTGGGTTGAAGGTTTAAGGTTAAGTTTATAGGGTATAGGGATTAATGTTTAGGAGAAAGAGAGAGAGGGGGAGAGAGAGAGAGAGGTGTGAGGGAGAGACATGAGAGAGAGAGAGAGTATTATCTAGTTATGGTGAGAGGGAAAGACTTGAGAGAGAGAGAGGGGGAGAGAGAGAGAGAGATGACCCCTATTTATTGGACACATTTTTCAAATAGGCCACTACATTGCCAATTTCACTGAATTGGTAAGCTAGTGGGCCCACTAGCTTGCCAATTCAGTGAAATTGGCAACCGAACTTGGCCTATTTGAAAAAATGGGTCCAAGAAATGGGGTATCCCAGTGATTTACATCACTGGGAAACCCCATTTCTTGGATCCACTCTTACAAAAAAGACACTATATTGCTAATTTCACCAAATTGGCAAGCCAATGCGCCCACTAGCTTGCCAATTCGGTGAAATTGGCAACCTAACTTGGCCTATTTGAAAAAATGGGTCCAAGAAATGGGGTTTACATCACCGGGAGACCCCATTTTTTGGAACCATTTTTTCAAAAGGCCACTACATTTCCAATTTCACCAAATTGGAAAGCTAGTGGGCCCACTAGCTTGCCAATTCGATGAAATTGGCAATGTAGTGGTCTGTCTGAAAAAATGGGTCCAAGAAATGGGGTCTCCTAGTGATTTGAAAAAATGGTTCCAAGAAATGAGCTCTCCCGATGATTTACCCCATTTCTTGGACCCATTTTTTCAAACAGGCCAAGTTAGGTTGCCAATTTCACCGAATTGGCAAGGTAGTGGGCCCAGTAGCTTGCCAATTCGGTGAAATTGGCAATGTAGTGGCCTATTTGAAAGAATGGATCCAAGAAATGGGGTCTCTCGGTGATGTAAATCATCAAGAGACCCAATTTCTTGGACCCATTTTTTAAATAGGCCAAGTTAGGTTGCCGATTTCACTGAATTGGCAAGCTAGTGGGTGCACTGGCTTGCCAATTTGGTGAAATTGGCAATGTAGTGGCCTGTTTGAAAAAGTGGGTCCAAGAAATGGGGTCTCATAGTGATGTAAACTCTCTACTCAAGTAAAATCTCTACCCTAGTCCCTCAAACCTCAACCCTTAATCCCTCAACCCTTAAACCCTCAACTCTCTACCCTCAACTGTCAACCGTGAACCCTCAATCCTCAACCCCTATACTCTCTATCCTATACATTGGACCCTCAACCCTAATCCCTCAACCCTATACTCTCAATGGAATCCACCATCAACCTTAAACCCTCAACCCTCAACCCTTAAACCCTATACACTCTACCCTATACATTAAACCCTCAACCCTCAATTCTCAACCCTCAACCCTATACAATGGACCCTCAACCCTATACCCTCAACCCTCAACCCTTAAAACCTCTACCCTATACATTAAACCCTCAACCCTTAATTCTCAACCCTCATCCCTTAATCCCTCAACCCTCCTTAAACCCTTAACCCTCAACCCCTATACCATCTACCCTATACATTGGACGCTCAACCCTAATCTTTCAACCATATACCCTCAAACATATACCATAAACCCTAAACCATAAACCATCAACCCTAAACCATTAATCCCTTAACCCTTAATCCCTCAAATAGTAAACCCTCAACCCTCAACTGTCAACCCTCAATCCTAAACCTTTAAACCCTAATCCCTCAGCCCCTATACCCTATACATTGGACCCTCAACCCTATACCCTCAATCCTCTACCATAAACCTTAAACCCTCAACCCTCAACCCTTAAAACCTCTACCCTCTACCCTCTACCCTAGACATTAAACCCTCAACCTCAATTTCAACTCTCAATTCTTTTAATCCTCAACCTTTCAACCCTTTAACTCATCCCTTTGCCTTATAATTTTACCTTTATTGACCTCAACTTACTCAATTATACCTCAAACCTATACCCGAACCTCAACCTCAACCCGAATCTCAACTTCCAAACCTTTAACCTTTAAACCTTTAAACCTTATTTCTACCTCATCCCACACCACCCTCACTCTCACCTCCAATACCCTGAACCACAACCCTTGTCCTCCACCTAATCTGTTTCACCCTCAACCCCTTTATCCTTCTATCTATACATTCACCTCTATCTTCCTCCCCCTCTCCTACCTCTATTTTACCTCGTTCTATCTGCCTTCCTTTATTTATTCTTTCAACTAATCCCTACCACTCTCGGCCTCCCTCTATATATCTCTCTATCTCCCTCCCACCTCCCATCACTCCATCTCTTTCCCACTCCCTCTTGAGGGTTTAGGATTAGTAGAGAGTTTCTTGGGTTTAAGGGTTTGGCGCTGAGGGATTAGGGTTTAGGGTAGAGATTATTGGGTAGAGGGTAGAGGGTAGAGGGTTTAAGGGTTGAGGTTTGAAGGTTTAGGGTTTAGGGTTTAAGGTTGAGTGTTTAAGGGTTTAAGGGTTAAGGGTTTAGGGTTGATGGATTATGGTAGAGAGGGATGGATGGATGGATAGAGAGATGGAGGGAGAAGTGAGATAGAGAGAAGGAGAGAAGAGGAGGGAGGGACAGAGATATATGAGGGTTGAGGATCCAATGTATATGGTAGAGGGTTGAGAATTGAGGGTATAGGGTTGAGGGTTGAGGGTCCAATGTATAGGGTATGGGGTATAGGGTATAGGGTATAGGGGTTGAGAGTTTAGGGTTTAATGGTTGAGGGTTGAGGGATTAATGGTTGAGGGTTTAACTTGGCCTATTTGAAAAAATGGGTCCAAGAAATGGGGTCTCCTAGTGATTTATTTTCAAATAGGCCACTACATTGCCAATTTCATCGAATTGGGAAGCTAGTGGGCCCACTAGCTTGCCGATTTGGTGAAATTGGCAACCTAACTTGGACTGTTTGAAAAAATGGGTCCAAGAAATCGGGTCTCCCGGTGATTTACATATACTTGAGAGATAGACCTGAGAGGGAGGGATAAAGAGAGTCTTGAGAGGGTTTAGGGTTTAGGGTGTGAGGGGGAGACCTAAAAGAGAGGGAAAGAGAGGGGGAGAGAGAGAGAGAGATTTCTCTAGTTAGGGTGGGAGGAAGGGACTTGAGAGAGGGGGAGGGGTAGGAGGGAGAAACCTAAGAGAGAGAGAGAGACCTGAGAGATCAGGGAGAGAGAAAGAGAGAGAGAGAGTTATCTAGTTAGGGTGAGAGGGAGAGGTGGTGGGAGGGAGAAACCTAGGAGAGAGGGAGAGAGAGGGAGTGGAAGAGAGATAGAGGGAGTGAGTGAGAGAGGGACTTGAGAGAGGGTGATGAGGTGTGAGGGAGAGAACTAAGAGAGAGGGTAAGAGAGAGAGAGAGAGTTCTCTCATTAGGGTGGGAGGGATAAACTTGAGAGAGAGAGAGAGAGATGGGGGAGGGAGAGAGTGTGAGAGAAACACAAAGGGAAAGAGGAAGGTTGGGACATTGAGAGAGAGGGAGAGAGGGAATGAGTGAGAGATGGAATGAGGGATGGAGAGGTAGAGGTAAGTATATAGGGAAGGAGAGATAGAGAGGGGGGAGAAGGGAGGGAGAAGTAGAGAGAGAGGGATAGGTAGGGAGGGAGAGAGGTGAGATATAGAGAGAGGGGGGAGGGAGAGATATAGAGAGAAATAGAGAGGGGAGGAGGTAGGGATAGAGGGAGAGATAATTGCAATAAAGAGAATGAGAGAGAGGAAGGGAAGGAGGAAGGTGGAGAGATTGAGAGAGAGAGGAGGGAGGGTGAGAGATAGGTAGAGATGGATAGGTTAGATAGAGAGAAGTAGAGAGGGAAGGTGGTTGGGATGAAGGAAGAGAGAGAGGAAAATGGGAAGGTGGAGAGATTGAGAGAGAGAGGAGGGAGGGAGAGAGAGAGGTAGAGAAGGATAGGTTAGATAGAGTGAAGTAGAGAGGGAAGGTGGGTGGGAGTAATGAAGAGAAAGAGGGGGAGAGAGAAATTTAGAGAGGGAAGGAAGGGAGGGAGGGAGGGAGGGATGGAGTGAGAGAGAGAGGTTAGATAGATAGATTTATAGGGGGAAGGATAAAGTGTGAGAGAGAGGTCTAGAGCATAAACAATAAAAAAATGAGTGAAATAGAGAGAGAAAGATGATACAACTTGTTGATTATTAAAATTTGACCTCTTGATTACTAAAATTTGACATGTTGATTACTGAAATTTGACTAAGTCTAAAATTTGTGAGATCTTCCAAAAACTAGAATTTGCATTATAACTCTTAAAGATCTGAAACCACTCTCAAACATCTTGAAACTATATACATGAAATATAACTTAAAGTATAAGAAAGTAAACTTCAATATCTAAATGTCAACTTATATGTTAAATGTGCATTTCATGTATATAGTTTCCTTGAAAGATAACAAGAAGAAAGAGAAAAAAAAGAGAAAAAAATAAAATTAATGTACACCAAAATCCGAGTGTGTTATAATGCGCTCGTGTTATGGTGATGCTATTTTGAATAAAAAAATGTGCATTTTTGAATTAAAAAATGTGCACTTTTTGAAATTCAAACTGTTGGGTGAAAATTATGTAATCAAATTTTCAATAGATTACACAACTAGGACTTCAACCATACCTATGTGAGATGTAATCTCTCCTCTCAGAAAGGGGAGGTGCCCTTCTTACTGCTTTCAAACATAGGTAAAACTAACTAAGTATTTACAATATGTACACTATGATTAATGGATTCGGGGTGTGTCACATTCATCCTTCTCTCTTTTTTCAAAGAAGATGTTTTACAATGCTCCATGGTCAGTAGTTATGATTTGGTACAACTTCAAAATAAAGACTAAGTAGTAATTCCAATATCTCTATCTTGACAAAGCAAAGCGTAGAGATACCAACATGATAACAATAAAGATAAAAATGAGAAAGGAAAGCTTACAAAGGCACAAAGTCATTCTGTAACTTTCCAACAGTAGATCCTTGAGATACACAACAAGTGTTATATTATAAGTGCAAAGTCTTCTAGATACATCACCACAATAGTTTCACGAACAACATGAAAAAATGCAAGTGCAAAGTATTGCAGTTTATCCACCAAAATTACTCAAACATAAACTTAAATTCCAAGTAAAGAATGTAACACAAAGTTCACATAGATTTACTTGAAGCCCTTAGATCTCACACAATAATCACCACCAATCTTAATCAACTTCCAAAGATGATTGATCCAACGCAAAGTATAGTATGCAACTTCTTTATTGATAAGATTCAGATTCACAAAGTTGAACACAAAGTTTCATACATTTGTTGTAAAATAAGTAGCACTTCCTTGCTAGAGATAAAAGATAAACATTACAATAGAAATCCCTCATATATATAGAGGAGAGGGATGAGCAAATCTAGGAAATCAAATGAGTAAAATTAGGAAAGTTAGGTGAGCTAATTAAGGAAAATCTCAACTAACTTTGACCAAAGTCAAAGTGTAATTTGTCTTCAAGAAATTACATCTCTAATTTTTGGTCTAATTAAATTTCGAGAAAAGACATTTAAGATGTCAAAAACTATTTACAAGATGCATAATGGAAAGCATCAAAAATTTCAACATCGAAGATCAAGAATCTTCATTGTTCCTTGCTTTGGGTGCGGAGATCTTCATACTTCTTCTTGGTCTCCTATATGAACACGTCATCTGGGTCGACTGTGTAATCAACAATGGTGTGAAATCTTGTGATCGACCTTCTAGCAAATGAATGTATTTTCTTGGACCCGCGAAGATGTGCCTTGAGATTATCAAGTGTCAGCCATATATTGCAAATGACATGTATTGAGGCTTTGGAAAAACTGGCATCCTCAACTTGCTGTATGACAGCTTCTTTGTAGATCTAGGATAGTTCACTAGATCAGAAGATGTCACCTTCAGGATCACTTGATGAAATATGGAGAGAAACTGCAAGGATGGTGAATCAACAAACATTTAGTAGAAAAAGTAGCATTGGGAAGCGTGAAGCGAGCAATGATGTTGAGAAAGTGTGAAACGAGCGATGAGGCACAAAAAATGATGCAGGAATGGAGAAATGGGGTCTAGAACAGAAATAGAGCAAATTTGAAGAGACTAAGTTAAAAATTGCCAAAAGTGTAAGGGAACTGAAAATCAACACCCTTGCACTTAGAAAGGTGAACTCAGGTGTAATGGTGCTGAAAATCAGGTCCCTTACACTTAGCATGTAAAATTTTGAAAGGTGCACATGAGACAAAAATTACCGCCCTATACAAATTTGACTAAGTATAGATAAAAAGTGCACAAGCGCTAAAAATAAGTGCTTGTGCACCAAAGAAAAACTTTGACAAAAGTGCACAAGTGCTAAAAATCAAAGCTTGTGTGAGTTTCCAACTTGACGAAGAATGAGTAAAAGGTGAAATGAACTGAAGGAATGAACTAAAAGTCAATTAAAATCACTTAAAATTGATTTGGGAGTGTCATAAATGAACAAAATTCATGCAACTAATTAAGGCATAACAAGTGGCACTTTCAGTGAAATATGTAAAAGAGCCAAAAAATGACGCCTTAGTAAAAAATTGACTAAGTTAGGAAAAAAAGTGCAAGGGTGCTAAAAATCAGTGCCTTTGCACCAAGACACATTCACTTAAGTGCAGGGGCACTGATTTTTAGTGCCCTTGCACTTTTGATACTTAGTTAAATTTTCAAAAAAGGTTAGAGTGTTGTTTTTTCAAACAACTTCACTTTTCACTATTTCAATAAATATCAACAGTGAGAGCTCACAAAGGTATTTGTTTCGAAGGTCTTCATGAGGAAAACATAGGGGGATGCTCAAACTGAATATTTGAGGCTTTGGAATGTACTTCGAGGTGAATTTAAAATCACCTTGTTTTGTGCACTTAAACTTCACGAACCTATGAAACAGACAAGTTTTGTAGGGGGTTATCCGTGGAACGAGCACCGCTAGATTCCGTGATAACACAAACAATAACATGATTGTGTTATAATGCGCTTGTGCTATAACACACTTATATTTTTGGCTTGGTAATGACCAATCCTAGGTTTGATTATTACCAAGCCATAACATGAGAGCGTTTTAGTAAAACGTGCTCATGTTTTCACTATTTCGGGATGAAAAAGTGAATTGGCCACTTTTTGGACCCCCATCTTTCTGCACCCGCCCAAATGGGAATTTGAGTTCTCTATTGACCTAGTACTAGGAGTTGAGCCTCAATCCAAAGCACCATATTGGATGACCACCATTGAACTCTATGAGTTGAAGGCCCATTTAATGAAATTGTTCAATGAAGGGCTCATAAGGCCCAATGTGTCTCCTTGGGGAGCACTAATTATCTTCTTGAATAAGGATGGAATCTTGCATTTGTGTATAGACTATCAGATGTTGACCAAGAGGACCATCAAGAATTGATATCCACTTCCAAGGATTGATGAGTTGTTTGAATAGATGAAGGGAGTGACAATGTTCTCCAAAATCAATCTCAAGTTGGGATACCATCTGTTGAGAATAAAGGAAGAAGATATTCTGAAGACTGCCCTTTGAACTTGGTATGAACATTACGAGTTCACTATAGTACCTATTGGTTTGACCAATGCACCTAAAACTTTCATGAATTTCATGAATAGTGTGTTCAAAGACTATTTGGATGAATTTATTTTGATTTTCATAGACAACATCCTAGTTTACTCAAAGTCTATTGAAGAGAATGATAGCAACTTGTGAATAGTTTTACAATGGATGAGAGAGAAGAAATCTCTGGGAAGCTATCTAAGTACTCATTTTATCAAGACAGGGTGCACTTCCTAGGCCATATTATTTTAGTTGAGGGAGTCTCTATACACCATGAGAAGATCAAGGCAATCGTGGAGTGGCCAATGCCTCAAAATGTGTTAGAAGTTTGTAGCTTCATGGGCCTCATAGGATAATATAGAAAGTTTGTGCAAGGTTTCTACCAGATTGCATCTCTAATCACGTCACTCCAAAGAAAGGGAAAATGGTTTAAATGGATTGAGAAGTGTGAGCAGGAATTCTAACTCCTGAAGGAGAGGCTCACGACAACACCGGTGCTAACCATCCTTGATCCTAATGGAAGATTCACTATAATAATAGATGTTTCAAGAGAGGGAGTGGGAGCAGTACTAATGTAGGATAGACAAGTGGTAGTGTATGAATCAAGGAAGCTTAAACAACACGAGGTGAATTACACACTGCATGAATTAGAGTTGGCTGCAATAGTTCATGCCTTGCAGATGTGGAGACATTATCTTTTGGGAAATCCATTTGAGCTCAAGATAGACCATTTGGTATTGAGATACACTTTTACTCAACCAAACCTTAATGCATGGCATAGAAGGTGTTTGGAATTCCTTAGTGAGTATGAATTCATAATTGAGTATATAAAAGGGAAAGAGAACAGAGTGGATGATGCTCTTAGTAGATGAAGACATCTTGTAGCCATGATCTCAACCAATTCTAATCTGAGATAGCAGGTGACACAACATTTGCAAGGGGATGATCATTATGAAAGAGTGAAGAGCACCCTAGCAGAGAAACCATTATATCATTTGTTTAATGGGAATGAGATCGAACTGGATGAAATTTTGAGATACCAGAGAAGGGTGTACATTCTAGACTCTGGAGAGTTGAGGAAATTGGTTCTAGAAGTGGTTCATAATGCACCTTATTCAGGACACCCTAGAGTCTTCAGAATGATTGTAAAATTGAAAACTCTATAATTTTGGCCTAAACTCAAGGATGTAGTGGAGTACATAGCTAGATGCTTAGAGTGTCAGTGAGTCAAGGATGAACATGCACATCCAATAGGGCTATTGTATCCTCACAAAATACATGAGTATAAATGGTGGGTGATTAGTATGGACTTCATACAAGGGTTAACTTTGAGCAAGAATCGACATGATGTTATTTTGGTTGTGATCAATAAGTTGACCAAGGTGGCACACTTCATCCCAAGAAACCTTAAGGATGGATCATTGACCCTGGCCAACAAATTTGTCCAGAGATCTTCTGATTACATGGAGTGCCAGATACTATCATTTCTAATAGAGACACTCAAATGACCTCAATATTTTGGACAACCTTGAATGTTGCAATTGGAACCAAGTTTAATTTCAACTCAGCTTTCCATCCCCAAATAGATGAATAGATAGAGAGGGTAAATCAAGTAGTCGAAGATCTCCTTTGAATGTACTGCATAGGCCAATAGTATAAGTGGGAAGAATACTTACCATTGGTAGAATTTTCTTATATTAACTCTTATCACACATCACTAGGTATGACACCATTTGAAGCTCTTTATGGGTAGAAGTGTCGTAAACCCATCAATTGGGATATATTGGAAGACAAGATCATAGTAGGACCTGAAATGATCAAGGAGATGGAAGAACAAATGAGAGTTATTAAGAGCTGACTAAAGGATGTGGTAGACTGTCATAAGAGTTATGCTAACAAGATAGACCTCCTAGATAGTTTGTGGCAAGGGATAAAGTCTTCTTAATAGTCATTCCACATAAAAGTTCCATTTCCTTTGGAAAGTCTTCCAAGTTAGCCCCGAGATATGTGGGTTTTTTTGAGGTCTTGGAAGTGATCAACCCAATTGCTTATAGAATTTCTCTACCACCTATTTTGGCTCAACTTCATAATGTGTTTCATGTTTCTTTGCCTAAGCCATATCATCCTGATGTAGCTCATGTGGTCAATTAGAAAACTTTGCAAGTATAGGACCCAAGAGTGGTGCTAGTGGAGCCCATTAGAATCCTGGATAGACACAATGTTATGTTGTAGAGCATAGAAATTTCTTAGTTTAAGGTCCAATGAGACCAGTATTCAGAAGACAGTGCTAGTTGGGAGGATGCGAAAGAAATAAAATGCTCCTTCCCATATTTTCTTTCTTAGAAAGAGACTTGATAATTTTGTTTGAATATTATAATGTTTTGTCTTGGAAATAGTATGATATGATGTTGAAAGAGACATATATGCTCTAATTTTGATTAAATAAACATTGAGACGATGTCTCTTCCAAGAGGGGAAGGATGTCATAACCTAGTTTTTATTGCATTTAAATTATAATATGATAAATTAAATTATTGAGGAAATTCAATATGTTGAATGAAGTTTTTTATATTTTTGAAATGTTTGAAAGAAGTTGACCATCTTTTGACTATATGATCTTTTGAACTATCTTATAATTTATCATGATTGAATGTTACTGATGAACTATGTAAGTGCAAGTGTGTGCAAATGTAGGAAAACAGGTTGAAGGATGAGAACATGGTTGAGGTAGGATCGTTTAGCCAAATTAAATGGTAAGCTTGATGGAATCAGGGTGCACACACCACAAAATGGTATGATGTCTACATTTGAAATTTCATATAGGAGATTATATTAATCTATTTTTAAATGATTCAATGATTGAAAAAAAGGTAGGCTTGTGGAATGATATACATGTGAGTTCTTATTTAATTGTCTATTTTGAACTCATGTTCTCAAAAATTTGAAAGAAAACGATAGCATGGTTAAACACATATATGTATGTATGTATTTAAAAAGGCTTACTTAAAGGATAAGAAAACAACTTCATTTAGAAGCCATTAATTGAGTAAATAAAATTCCATTCTTATTTAAATAGTGAAATATGTATATATCCATATATATATAAATATATATATATATATATATATATATATACATATATATATAATATATATATACATATATATATAATATATAATATATATATATATATTTATATATTTATATTCCTTATAAATGAATTTGGGAATCGAATTTAATAGATATTACTGTTGATTTCAAACGAAAATCTAAAAGGAGATAATATGGGAAGAGTGGCCTGCCAACTTATTGAAGGCAAGATATTCAAATGCATAAGTGGGTGGCTAGTTATGACAATTATGATATGAAATGACCCCTTTAGTGGAGCGCACAGGAAAAGAAGGAAAGTTACCATTTTGGTAGCATAGAATCAAAGCTAGAAATGGAGGAGAATAGGCTGGGACGATGAGTATTGAGGAACAAAGGCAAGAAAAAGCTGAGGAAAATCCACAAAATCAAAGGTAATCGATGGTTTTGTTTTGAAAATGCTTGAATTTCCTGTATAACTTATTCAAAATATTTTATGATTTGTTTATTTTGTTGATTTCATTTGAATCGGTGTAAAACCGTTTGATGTTCTTCTATATGTAAATCCATTCAAATGATTTTGTTATATCTTTTGTTATGTGCAAAGGCCATGTTGGCCATTCCTTGCTTGCACATGCTTTGTGCATGCTCTTCTAATGGCATGAAAGTTGATTATTTTATATTCTGTAAGTTATATATTGTCACCACTATTTGTTTATCTCTTGCATGTGTTAATCCTTAGCCATTCACAAAGCTAATCAGGTGAAACTGATAACCTGAGAATTTGGAAAGTAACGATTCTTAAATCATTTATCACTCCCTCTAAGGGAGGTGACAATCCTCCATTGTTATCTTTCATGTTATACCATCCACTATGTGACATAACCCTATGGTATGTCACACCATCTGGGTGCGAGAACCATTATAACCATTCTTGGAATGATGGAAAACATCTCTATCAACCTTGTCACGTCATTCACAGAAAATGATGGCAAAGTATTGTGTCGTTCCATTTTTTATAGATGTTATTATTCTATGTTGTTGTGTTATTATTCCATGTCGCCTCATATAGAGAGGACGATGGTAGAATGATGCATCATTCCATCTTTATTCTTGCATGTTAAGTATGTATTTTATCGTTCTCTATAAATGATACTCAGTTCATCCCTAAGAACGAATCCAACCAAGTCGAGGGTCGGCATGCATAGGCTTCAACCTTGGTGTTGTTAAATAATAAAACCAGATAGTCACTCGAATGTTATTCATTCTTTAGAACGACAGATGGGTTTCTCCATAACTCGAACAATAATAAAAAATTTCTCTAGATTCATATGTTTATTTTGGTTCTGAGATGACAAGCATGTCGTTCGATTATTTTATTTGCACAAAAAGATATTAGTGTTGTTTTAATATTTGTATGTCCAGAATGATAGAAACAATCGATCGTTTACATGTTGTACTTGGTAACTTGAAACTGTTAATGAGACACATCAGCATAGTAACTTATAAACTTCTACAAACAACATGGTTTTGAAACGAACAGTGTACCAGTATGAAGTAACTATTTTCAAACATAACTATTCTTTTTTCTTTGAAAAGGGAATTTTACATCTTGTATAACAGTCAAATGATATGACAATTTGTAGCATTATTTTGAATTAAAGCAATATGTTATAATGGTTTTTATTTTAGAATGTATGCACAAAAAATAATAAGTTAAGTTGACACATATATGTGTATGCACATAGACCTTTGTCTATGTACATACACATACTTGTGGCATACCTTCTTTTATTACTTATTTATTTCATTTTTAATGAATACTAAAATTACGTTGAATGTAATTATGTGACATGTGTATGAATTGAATGGATTATGTACTGGATAGATCCACTTGAATTATTTTTCTAAATTTATTTAAGTTGAGGGATTAAGTAGACTTAATTACTTTTTTGTAGATATGAGTGTAAAGAATAATCTCTTTGTTTAGTTGAACAACAACACCTATTAGACTAGAACACCTTAAGGTAGATGTTGCTAGAGGGTAGATAGTTGCTAAGGAATATATTTGTTATGCTAAAAGTTACCTTCTGGGAGGAGTGTCGAAATGGAGTACAGAGTGTATAGGTTTTACTTTATCCAAAACCTATCTTTTGTTGTTGCAACTAAATTTTAATGCTTGGTCAAGCAATTAGCCCATTATGTATGTATGGACTTATATTTGATAACACTCTCTACCATTCCTAGCATAGATCTTGCATTTTTTTTTATCATAGATAGAGATGCATGTTGATGTTTGGGAATGCACCATATTCCACCTTGTAGATTGTCTTCTTGCTAAACTTTTCATGTAGGGTCGAGCATTCTTCGATTAGGAAGAATTTCAATGAAGTATAAGGTTCATGGTTGGGCAGTAAAACACCTCAGCCATGTTCTCGTCCACCAGTGGAGGCGAGCGTCAAAAGGAAACCTTGGATGTTTTCCAATTATCAAAGGAATATTTTGTAACCTTGATGTAAAATTTGTATAGTGTATTGACTATGTGTCTAATGAGCCAAGTAAACTTGGATATTGTAATTGAAATTTGTAAATGAATATATATTATGAATCATATTTTAGTTAGAAATGTGTTGCTATGATTGAAAATAGTTGATTAAGTTAAGTATTTTTAAAATTTAATATTCATAATATCATTTGCAATTTAGTATTTATCAGAATCTGCTATCCCACTCAAGATAGCATTCTTATCTTTTCAATTGTTCTCATAGGCCCTAATCTCTATCGATTTAGTTAGAGGAGTATCAAGAACATCATAATCATCCTTGACTAATTTCCAAACACCAAAACCTAAAGAGGATAGATAGGATTCCATCCTGAATCGCCAAAAAGAAAAATTTGTTTCATCAAACCTAGGCACATTGTGAGACCCTTCATGTGCCATCCTAGATCTTGGACTTAAGCTGTTAAATTTCTTCTAAGGAACTGGGCTCTAATACCAATTGTTGAACATACATCAGAATAATGAGAGGGGGGTGAATCAATATTCTATTAGATCTCAAAAATTCTAGAACAAAAGAAATTTCAAACTCTACTGCATAAGCAAGAACATGAAAATATAAATAATGCACAATAGAAAACAACACTAGATGTATGTGGAAAATCCCAGAGGGGAAAAACCACGGTGAGAAATGCTGCTAGGAGCTACTAGCCTAATCTAGCCTCACAAATGAATAATAGTTACAACTTTTTTTTAGGGCTACAACCCAATGAAGTTGCTAATCCTTGAAAAGAGGTTTTAGGGTCACTCCCAAGCAAGCTACAACTCCTTGAATTGAGAAAAAACTAAGGAATTATTATAGAATGGAATTCCTTCCACTCTCTAAAACAACAACTAGGCTCAATCCTTTTGATGATTGCAATTGTACTTTGTCACTTCTGTAAATGTCTTCAAATGTCTTCTCTGTAGCTTACTGGCTCAATGCTTTCAACCTTCAAGAATTTTTTCCTTTGGCTCACTACCTCTAGCAATCAATTAAGCACCTTCTTCACTTCCCTTCTATCACAAAAATATGTTCAAGATGAAACTAGATAGGAACTTACACTTGTTTTCTTTCTCTTTCAGTCACTTATGAAATTTTCATCATATCACACACATTCATCGACCTAGATCAACTAGGTTTACAATTTATACATGATATTACATTGATTACAATTGAGATGTTGGCCTACAATAGAAAATATTACATTTTTAAGTCAGCCAAAGATTAAAAAATCACCACGAAATGTGTAGAGGGAAAGACCCAAAATACTACGCACAACACCATGAAGAGGAACATACCTTGAAAATTACAACACATGTTTAACTTGGTCCTAAACACTCTTCACAACTTCAATCTTTAATGAACATCATCTGAACGCTTCACAAATTTTAAATAGGTCAACCTTAAGCAAGAAAACATGAAACATGAAGCATGTTGGCCTTCACAACATTAGCAATACACATGAATGATAAAGCATTACTTTCACTTATCCTAGATGAGTCAACATGATCTATACAACACCTTCAAACAATCCTTAAACTCCACACACACTTGAGCTTGTGGTGCACACTATCAACATACCTTAGTTGACTAGGAAAAATCATAACCTAGTACCATTCTGGACCACAACCAGTTCTAAAGAAGCTAGACAACAACTTGTAGAGAAATAAAAAACATCACATGATATTCAAGAACATTATCATACATCCCTTTCACAACTTCATGCAACACCAAGTTGGCTCAAGCCAATAGATAATGAAACTAATCACTAGACAACATAATCCTATACTCTACCATCTTCAACTTTCTCTACAAAAGGAAATATGGATGAAAATTTGGATACACCATCTTCACAGAAAGCTAAACTTATCTTTTGAACCACATGACCATATCTACAAATGTGGAGGAATGTAGAGCCAAGCTTTTCACCTTTTAAAACACCAACATAGGATCAACACAGTCTTCAACCTATCACTCACAAAATCATCTTCCCAAAAACCAAATTAAATGAAATTTGGATCACACATGCCCTAACACATCATGAAGCTATCTTCCAAACCACAAGAGAAAATAATGATAAGTGGAGAAATGTAGAGAATTTCTTAGAGACTCTGGCAACCAAATTAACCATACCACAACTCTCTTTTGACATCAATGGCAACCAAACTATAACAAATACTGAGCTCTCACTTTAAAACACCATTTATATTCATCCTCATAAATTTTTTCTTAAGTGTTTCCTTTTATTTTTGTTCACAAGAAAAGGTATGTTTAGTGGTTTTATAGATCTTGAAACATTATGGATTCATTTGTAAGGTTAAATTTTTCTATGCCAAGGTCTCCTACACATGCTTTTTTAATGAATATTTTTCATTTAATTTTATTTAATAAAGGACAATAAGACAATATTCAGAATAAAAGGAAGGTTAAAATAATATTATATATATATATATATATATATATTAAGAAAAAGGCTAGTGCCTATATATTTATATTTATATTAATATGCAAAATTTATAGAGCAGCCAACAATTATAGTACTGGTAGAGTATTATCCAAAATTTGAAATACAAAAATGTGTCTCTTAGTTTTTTTCCTTTGTGGTGCAATGTATGCAACATGGAAAAAAAACACATGATTTTGATCTATAACATAATGTTCTATATTATAGGTATTTGATGATTATACTGCCTTCATTCTTCCATTATTCTATCATTTGTCAAAGTGTCCTCCTTGCTCACATTGAGATAAATTCCATTGTCCCCTTGGCCTTCATTCATCACTGCATCATTTTGCAGTCCTGATATGTCCCTCACCAACTCCATTTCTCTTAGTCCATGGCATATATGGTGTGATAGAAGAAAGGAAACTACAAAGAATTTTTCCTTGAATTTGTCCACTATTTGTAGACCAAGCTCATTAAAATGTAGATTTAAAGTCCTATACATCATCCAAGGGTCGTTGTCCCTCAATCCTTTCTTTACTAACTCATACACTTCCTGGTATGCTCTTTTTCTCTTAAGATAATGTTTGGGAAAAATTCTTGCAACATAAGCTTTCCCTTTGTCTAGATTATATCCCTACACACACTTCAACAGTTCATCTTGCTTGAAGTAATTGGGGTCAACTGACTCTTTAACCATAATTGATAGGAAATCGAATGATTGTAGAAGATTCACTGCATTTGACAAAAAAATTGACAATAACTGAGATGGAAATAGAAGCCTTGGAGAATTTGGACACTGTATCTCTTGACTAATGACAATTTTCATACTATCAAGAAGACTTGGACATGATATTTTAAAAACTATTGATAATTCTAGCTCTAAGACCTCTTCAAAAAAATGATGCTTTCCTTCTCTCATCTTCACTGCAATCCTCTAGTTTTTAGGCAAATACTTCATTTTTTCCCAACACACCTTGTTACAAATACCTATGAGCTTTGAAGAATGATAACAAAGATGACCCAGGACTTGAAACAGAATATACTTTGCAATGCCGACAAAAGACTATGAGAAATTTAAACCAATGTTGGAAATGAACACTGAACACTGATAACACTAGACTCCCAAAATATTTGATGCCCACAAACACTTATATAACTAGATATGAACACAATTACCAACAATTATTGACACTAGATCTTGTCGATACCATATACAGAATATATGGAGTAACCTGTGAATACCATTCCTTAAAAACCCAATTTTCTCATCGCTGAAAGTAGAACACATTATAAAGAACCTGACCTGTACCTTGGTATTTCAAGAGTATCATTAAGGGAACCTTTTGCATTAACACTAGTCCTTTCATCTCAAATTTCTAAGTTAGTCCACACACATGAAATATTTACATTTATATCTTAAGATACATGTAATTATTTCACAAAATTGGTAATTAATAAGTTGAGAGCTTAATAATCCTTTGGAAGCACCATGTGTTATAATCACTCTCAACTATTATGTTCACAACAACACCTGTTATCTTCGCACACAGAAAAAATCTTTGAAAAGACTTCGAAATGCCTTAAATCTGAATAGGAGAATTTCAAAATTTGTGCCTTGTGAAAAGAAATTGTTTTCCACACTTCATGTGTTAACAATCCACACGTATTGTCCAACCTAAACGCCACCTGTTTGTCTCATTTGGCTTTTGAAAGGATTTTTAAGACATTGCAAACTGCCACCATTTGAATACATATCCACACCATTCTTGTATACTTGCATAAACACGTACACAATTAATTCTTATTATGCTTCGTGGATAATATTAATAATTCATCAAAGTAGTGATGCCTACAATGGAATTTGATTTTTAACCAACATGGTTAATGATGTTATTAAACAACCCTGCAAAAAAAAATTCATTAGTCCTTAATTCATTTGAATTGATCGCGTCACCAACACTTATGAATTTGAGATCACACTATTGCTTGCACAAATTGCTTCCTTCTCACACATTCACTCCTACATCAACCACTACATCTAATGATTATTTTCCACTAATACCCTATTTTTTCCCACACTGTTGCATACATCAACATCCCCATTCACCAAGTTTCATTTTCCAGCTCTTCTACATATGTAAAACCTACAATGTGAACAATTTTCATTTACCCATACTACTTATACATGATCTTCCATGCTGTCCACATTTACATAACTTCCTACACATACCCCAACAAATATAGAAATTTTGTTCTTTTCATTTGTAAGTAGTACTACATATTTAACCCAACACATAAACCACCACATACACTTCCATGAACTCCACATACTGCTCACTACTCGGATTATCAATAGAAATAGAGGAAACTGTATAAAGAAATTTGTATACTACTAGTATACCTCCTTCACTTATCAAAATTTCTTCTAGCTTTAGATGAAAATCTCCTAGGATAACAACATGAGTAGCTTCATCTATAGTTTGATCACAACCTAAATTGGCCAAAAATTCTACCACATTGTTGCCTTCTCTATATGTGTGAAGGAGTTGATGATGGCCTAACTTATCCAATAGTGACCAAATCTGTTTTAATATATACCCCAGTTTCCAATTTACAAGCTTACACTCATGACATGCTTTTAAAAGAATCAAAGAATCTCCTTCTATTTGAATCTTTGTGAGCTTAAAATTGGCTACTAATTTTAAGCCTTGTAATAAGGCTTGGGCCTCCACTGCATTATTGGATCCAATTTTTAGCTTAAAATTATTTGCACACAAAACCATACCCTTATAATCTCTAATGATTACCCCTGCTCCAAAGGACCCTAGATTTCTCCTGGTAGATCCATCAAAATTCATCTAAAAAAACCCATTGGTGGAGGCTTCCATCTTATCTTTGCTCTATCAACTTTTTGTGCTATCTGATGCAAACTTCCTTTGAAAGAAAAATTGAGAAGAGGCCAAACCATCATTAACTTTGAGTCATAATCAGAAAAAAGTGGATCAAACATGCTTTGCTTTGTTCACATAACCATTTACTATTTCTAAAATAGATTGCTCTAAAGTGATTAAGACCTGATTAAGATTAAGTTTTTATTTTCTTAAGATACATCTATTTCTTTCCCAAGTTATAAATCCCAAACAACCGAAACTAGAATTACACTACAAATACATGGAAAAAAGGAGTTTCTATGAAGCTCCAGATAGCTAGAAAATAGCTTCCAAAGACTATCTGGTAATGGTGATTGCCAATTCATTTTGTTCGCTATAAACAACCAACATGTTTGTGCTACTGGGATGGAAGAAATAGAAGGTTTACATCTTCAAATTATTTTTCACAAAGTACACATTTAAAAGGCTCTGCAATCCCTAGCTTTGAAAGTCTATCACTTGTCAGTATTTTGTTTTTGATGGCTAACCATGAAAAGCACCATGCCTTAGGAAAAATCATTACATTCTAGCAGAATTTATAAGCTCTTTGTACCACTCACTAGTAAAAAAAAGAAAATAAATGACTAAAAATCACAAATAAACTACTACGCTAGTAGTTTATTTGTGATTTTTAGTCATTTATTGCCTTTTTTCTACTTGTGACTACATGTGAGGTAGATTGTGAAATTGACTTATAACCCTCCCTAAATGAATAAGAACATGAATTTGAATTTTCCCATAGTAACCTATTAGCTCTTGCTATTTGATAATATATAATAATACATCTTTATGGATGGATAACACATTTATCCTTTATGGATGAATGAGGACCTGGAAAAAACTCATTCTCTAATATATTATAAATATTTTTATAACAGATATTCATTTTCTATAAAGGATGGATATCCATTTTAGCAAGAATAACGAATATCCATTTTTCATATTTAATATCAGATATTAATTTATAGCAAATATCCACTTTTAGAAAAGAAAATATCCATTATTAACAGATATCCATTTTTCTTTGGTGTTTACCATAGCAATTATATTTTTTACCAACCCAAGTAAAAAAGTCAAACTTGATTTTCTTGATTTTTTCTAACTCAAATCATGGTTTTTTAACATTGCCACTATTTGGCCCCCCATGATATTGCACTCACCCTAATCACAAAGAACTGTTATCTTAAGTGTATTTATGCTCATTCCAATAGTTTGGATTATCCTTACACTAAATTATCCATTCATTTGTTCATCACTTTAATGTTGAAAGAAAACTACATAATTCCTACACTGATCCTATGATAGAAGCAATACGATAAGCTACATATCTACATAATATTCAATAGAGAAATAACAACAAAAACTAAAATATACCCTATGAAAATAATTTTAGGAAAAAGCTAGCCTCCAAAATAAACTCAATATATTGATTTTAATAACAAGAATACAATACACTCAAAGTATCCATTCTCTCAATGAAAGATATAATAGATATTCAACTTTGTCATATGGATTCAATATGTTTGGAAAATAGTACAATGAGCATAGAGACACTCAATCAAGATCAAATTTGTAAGTTATAAAATTTCTTCAAATATTACAATGAATTTATTCTAAATTTAGGATGAACATAGATCATTACAATGCTAAAATACTTTTACCTAATGTTAAAAGTTAAAACCCTCAGGTTTGTTGCAATATTATTACTTTAACTACCCTATAAATATTCTTGGTTTCTCATTTTTTTCATCAACCATTATCAATCATTTGAACAATAAAATTTTGTGGTTTTATACTCCCTTTGCAAGTTGAAACCAAAAGGAGAAGTGCAAAACCTACACAAAACCCCAAAATATAGACTTGTAAAAGATCTTAAGATTTCAAAATTTACAAGAATAGTAGGGGTGCTCATACATCATAGGAATCACTCAATGTTTTACTAAATGCAATCACATTTATAATCATCTATTAGGAGGTGCAGGGCATGGAAAGATCTTCTTTGATATGTAACTATATCAAGCATTAATGGTGTTTCAAACTTAACATGATAGGACATATAGAAGAGATAATGAATTATGCATAGAGAATCTTGAGATCACGTGAATTAATTTCGGTAGCTATGAAATTTATGAAATTATAGGGATAATGAATTATGCATCGAGACTCTTGAGATCATGTGAATTAATTTCCATTAGATATTTTTGGATTACCAAGAATGAAAAGTGTTTGGTTATTTATGGAACCTTAGGAGATGTTCCAAGGTGAAGGAAAGGTCTAGTAGTCTAGTGTGACAAAGGGAGAGGGTTGGGAGCATGGGGACTATGGAGTTGGAGGAAATGAGGTCCAATGAATTAGGTGAAAATATGCAATGAGATCCTAAAGTAATGGGAGGAAAGAGGGAGTAATGTCCTCAAGGGGGAATGGAAAATGGGAACTCTAGAACATAGGAATGAAGAAGGTTTGGAAATAATTAAGGGGCTAATGAACCTAGGAAAAAGTGTAAAGGTTCACAAAGTCCTTAAAATTCTAATATCTAAAAATTGATAAGGGTTCTAGGGCTCAGGGTTGGGGAGGAAAGATGAAAACAAGAATTATAGGATGGGGAGTTAAGGAGTCAAGTGGAGCAAGAAATGAGGGATAGGAAGAGGGAATAGCTAGGGTTTAATATTTTGGGTAGACTTGGCACCTTGATACTTAATGCTAATGTGAAACATCCCTTGAAATTTTGAAAAACCCATCAAAGAACATGGGACCAAATAGTCCTGCAAATATTTTAAAAAATTGATTGTATCCCATAAACTTAAGGTATGGAATATCAATCACATATGTATCTTAGGACCCTTAAAGTTCCAAACCCAATAATTAGTAAGAATTTGAGGAACTAAAGAACTAAGAACATGTCCCAATGTCTATTAAACTTCTAAAAAAATGAAAGGACTAAATTCACCTAGGGATGGGGCACAATACAAGGAATTAACCATAAAAGTATCTCCAAGAAATTTTACTAAGGACTTTTAGGATTAATACACTTTTTAAGAATTTCCTTAGAAAATATTTAATACAAGGGACCCAACTAGAGATTTCTTATATTGGTTATCAACAATGAGTGAATAAGTTCAAAAGCATAAAATTGGAGAAAAGCTTAGAGAAATGATACACACTAAAATGAGATTGCAATATTGGTTCTAATTGAAGTTGTGTTTCTCCTTTAGGAACATTGAGGGTACTAGGAAAACTATACTTTATAATGATCAATAGGGACCATGACCACATAAAGACACATGAAACACAATATTTCAATGCCTTGAATACATATTTCAATGATTTGGCAAGGCACAACTCATAAGACTTGACACTTACCATGTTTTCCTTTATACTCTAATATGGAGTTCTACATGAGGACAAAATCCATAACTTAAAACTACCTTTGGACAACCTTATAAAACAATAATTTAATTATCTACTATCTTAGTAGGCTCCTCTCATAGGCATCCCTCCTAGCTTCTTCAATGTCAAGAAAATAATGTATTATTTGTGAAATGACATCTTCTTCTTCCGTTTAGAATTTTTGTAGTAGTATATATATTGATAATTCAAGGTTGATTTGTAGCTTGGCCTTTGTGCCATAAAATAACTCAAATAAAATCCTTCAAATGACCTTCTCATAGGTTTTTTTGTTTTCCCAAAAATAAATTTTAACTTATTTTCCCACCTTTTACTATTTCAATGTAGATAAATTTCTTGATGATATTCATGATTCCTGTATTATTAAATTTGAAATTTCCATTTCCCTATGGATGATAAGGAAATGAATGTGTCAAAGAGGTATGATATTGAGGATGTATATCAATGAGGTTATAAAGTCTAAAACATGTTGAGTTATCAATAACTAGTCTTGATGGCACACTCAACCATGTGATGATATTATTCAATAGGAAGTATCTTAGCAATTTTTATTTAGCATGTATTTTAGGGATTGTCTTCACCCATTTCATGAAGTAATCAATGACCACCAATATCAATATTAGACCCATTTCTATATTTTTCAACAATCTCCTTGATAAAATTAATGCTTAATTACTAAAATGGAATCACAACTGATATGGTCTTGAGGGGGAGTGAACCTACAAATTTAATTTTCATGGAAAGAATTTAGCAAGCATCACATCATTTGAAAAAATTGGCCACATCTTTGACTAATATGCACCACCAATATTGTACTCTCATAATATTATGACCAACATTCCTCAACATGAAATACCCACCACATAATCCTTGGCTTCATTCCTCAATAACTCTTGTAGACTTTTTATTTGTCTAAACATTTAAGGAATATACCACCAATGTTTCTGCACATTAGTTGTCCTTGAAATAATACATATCTCTAAGCTATTATTTTCAATGATCATTTTTGTCACTCATCTAGCCTTATAGGATATCTCATATTTTGCAAATAAAATTTAATTTCCTTATACCAAGTATAATACTTTAACTAACAAAGATGAAGTGATGGATTGGAGTCAAATCTATACATTGTAGCTACATCCAAACTTGTAGATCTCAACCATTAATTTGGATAGGCCTCGACCTTTGACCAACTTAGTTTTCTTCACATCCAAGTCAAATTATTGGATCCTATTGATCCATATAAACTTCTTGCCTAATGTTTCTTGTTAGAAAAAAATATTTTTTATTGTTGTATGTGGCACATAGGCATTGAATTTGGATCCTACTAGATGTAAATTATTTGAATTTTTCACTATCTTAATGAGAGTATAAGAATTATTTTCTATAATGGAATAATTCAATTCAACATCTCTTAATGCTTTATTGAAGAAAGTTATTGTATGTTCATAACCATCATCATTATTTTATAAAAAAATAAATAATAGTATACAATGATGCAAAGGAAAACAAATAAAAATGATTTGCATAATTCAGACAAGTTCCAATGATGGTGCCTTCTTAAGTTTATCCTTAATTTCCATATAGGAATCAATGGATTCCTTATGACAATTCACTTATTTCTCTTTCTTGAGAACATTTGAAGTTGCCTTTGTATTTTTCACAAAGTTAGGGAAAACCTCCTAAAAAATTTAATCTACCCAAAGAATGACTAGACTATAGGTTTACTACCTTAGGTTGAGGGATGAGGTCAATTTATTTGACTCAATCAAGATCAATTATCGTAGATATTTCCTTTTTCCACTTCAAATATACACTTCTTTGGATTTAATGAAATATCATACTCTAAACACTTATATGGAAGATCAAATTCAATTGTTTGTGATGATCATTTATATCTTTACAGTAAGTAATCAAATAATCTTAGTAGACCATTAGGATTTCATGATAAAGCTATCAAAGGAAACACTCATTTCGCTCTAGAAGGTAGCTCCTACATTTTAAAACTTGAATGACATCTTGATATAGAAAATTTTCCCCCATCATAAAATTTATCTATGGCTACTTAGACTCCTTGACCATGACCTAATTGTACCCTAAGAAGTCAACCATCATAATCATCAAGTTTAACCCTATCGACATTTGCAGTAAATGGTCCATAATATGCAATGGATAATTTTTCTTTAGGGATTTTATATTTAGATTTTTAAAATCCATGAAAATCATAATGTCCCCATTATTTTTTATCATTAGGAAAAGGTTCAAAAACCACCCTAAATGTCTAATTAAATTGTTAATTTCTCCTTTCATCTTCATTGGTTAGTTCTACATTTGAGAGGAAATTGTTGGGTTGACAGATCTCTATTTATTCCTAAAAGGCCTCCTACTAAGCTCCAAGTGAATGGTATGTTATAAAAAATCCTCCTTGTATACCTTTAGCTCATCATAAGACAAGGTAAATAAATTTTTATACCTTTTCAACAATAATATCAACATCTTCTTCTCTATTAGTTTTAGTTTCTTACAAAGTTATATCATCTTAGGAGATTTCCTAATTCCTGATTTCACACCCTTAATGTATTCCTCATTGACATGCCTACTCCATTTTTCTGATAATCAATGCTATCAAATATCCTCTCCAAAGGTACAATATATGCTAGAATAACATTTTCCATGACCTATATGATTTCATTCCCAAAATGAGTCTCTTTTTCTTTATATTTTTAATGTAAGAGGATAACACGCATACCCCCTTTGTCATACAACTAATCTCAACAAAATAAAATTCATTTGAAATGTAACCAATCAGATTTTAAAATCTGCAACATGAATACTAGTTTGTTCATTCAAAACTGCCTGCAACAGCAAAAAAAACTTATCCAAATTGATTTTACCAATATTGAAGCCTCTTGGGCTGATAAAATTAGTCTCAAAACTAATATTCAAACCAATAATAAACCTTCACCAATCTGATTTATACATCATAAAATAGGATTGATCTAACACCCAATTTATGCAAGCAAAATTGTAGAAATTCTCATTGAAATTTAAAACAACATTACAAAACAATAGGACAAGCCTATTGGATCCTCATTAAAAAATCCTAGTATGATTTAGGTCTGATCTTAGACCTGAAACAATGGTGTAGTACAAGAACATATGGCTTCCACAAGCCTTCCTCAAACTCTCCTATCTTCATGCCCCCAAAACCTCATCCTATAGCTAGAAAATCAATCTTCCACTAAAAAAATCTTCAAACATGGTCTCAAAGGACCTCTTTGCTATTGTCTTCACCTTCTCACACCTGAAACAAAATTGCTACCAAAACATAGTCTTCAAAATCTGAAAACTATCTCTTTTTCCTCCAACCCCCATTCTTCATCCTTCCAATCTTGAAATGAAATGAAAAATACATGATATTTTTTTTGCACAACATGAAATGACATTTCATTTCATTTGGGATCATTTCCCTCCAAAAAATAAACTCCTCCCTCCAAAAACTATCCAATTAGATTAAATTTAATTAATAAATTAGAATAAAATATTCCTTTCAAACTCCAAGACATGTTGTGAGTGGATGACAATGCTTTTAATGCATTCTTGCTTTCTTGAATAAAGCAAAAATATGTTTTCCAAACTAGGAACTCACCTCCAAAATCCCTATGTTTTAGGAGTTATGGAATTTCAAATTCGGAGTTACAAGTCAATTTGGAGGTCTCCAAGAAACCCACGCCATCTCTTGCTTTTTCAAGATTTTTTGTTTAAAACATATTCTCTACTATGCCACCTTATCATGGTTTGACCCAAATTTACTCCAAATTGCAGTTTTCAAATTCCAATATGTCATGACATTCAAATTCACAACAAAATATGAATTTCACAAGATAAGACATAAAATTCAAAGCACACCAAAAATTGAAACAAAAATAAACCCCTTTTATTGACACGGGATAGCCACCATGCCATGGATGCTCCTGCATTAGACACCCATGGTAGAAAAGAAATGTTTCCTGAGTGAAACTCATAAAAAAATGTATACCCTGTGTCTATCTTGGATCCATCTCATTTCTTTGTCTATTTGGATCTTCTTATTCATCATATTCTATAATATTATAATATTACATCCTTTCAAAAAAATTAATCTAACCTCCCACCAATATATTCCATTAGAATTAACAATCAAACATATACCTCCACATTCAACAAAAAAAATGTACTTCATTACCTCTATTGTTGTTTTACCTTTTTCCTCCTCCTTTACCTGGTTTAAAATGTGGTTTGTCACTCTTATTATGCCTTCATAAAGACATATAGCTATTGTAATTTGATCTTCAACACACAATTCAGTGTTAGTATCACAATCCATAGATTCATTCTCCACATTTTGTAACAAATAGTCAAGCTCCGTTATCAAGGAATCTTCATCTTCAATACTTCCAATCGAAAAATCATAAGAAAACTTCATTTTCACCTCATTATGTTCACCACTCCCATTTACTTCCAAAGGATTTATTTCTGCAACCTTTGACTCTACTTTTACATTCTCAATATCATCAAAACATTTACTAAAATCTGAAATTGCCTCTTTACCTTCTACAACAACTTTTGCTCTACCTACAATCAATGCATTCCACTCTGCCTCTACTTCTACAATCTTCATCAATAAATCATCTCTCTCTTTTTCTTCTATTTCCTCCAAAGGACTATCTTCTACTACAACTTCATTATACTCACATCCATTTTTATAATAACATTCAAAAAGATTAAACTTTTCATCAACTACTTTCATTGAGTTGCAATTCTTTCTTCTTTATCACTCATCATATCAGTCAAATACAAATAAGATTTGGTTCTAACCTCATCAAAATATGATATTTATCTTTTTCTTACTTTTGGAACATAATTTTTAGCTTCCTCATATCCATCCATCCCATTCATGACATTCACATGCAAACCATAATCATCAATGAACTCACAAAATGCAAGTTTTACCTTTTCTTTAACTGCTGCAACTTGGTTTTCCCTTTCTTCAATGTCCTCCACTTCACTAAACTCTTTTTTTGCTGCTGCAACCTCTTTAATCTTTGCTGCACATTTCTCCAAGCCTTCTCATCCTTTACTACAATCTCATCATCTTTTTTCATACTATTCTCAGAGCATACTTCTGCAATATTGTATCCATCTTGTTTACTTGCATACACAACTATGACAAACTTGTTACCTTTCTTCTTTGAAATTCCATCAAAAACTTTCCACACACATTCAATATTCAACCTCTCAATTATAGACTACCTCACACTCATTGATCTGTCTACACACAAATCACACACATTCTACCCCCAGGTCCTAGTGCAAAGTACCTCACGTTCGACACTCTGCCTACACACTCAGGAACTCCTGCTCTGACACCACTAATGTAACAGGATAACACACATACCCCATTTTAAATACAACTACTCTCAAAAAAATAAAATGCATTGGAAATGCAACCAATTAGATTTTAAAATATGCAACATGAACACTAGTTTGTTCATTCAAATTCACCTGCAACAACAACACAATCTTCTCCAAATTGATTTTACCAATATTGCAGCCTCTTGGGCTGATAAAATTAGTCTCAAAATTGATATCCAAACCAATATTAAACCTTCACCAATATTATTTATACATCATAAAATAGGATTGATCTAACACCCAATTTATGCAAGCAAAATCATAGAAATTCTCATTGAAATTTAAAACAACATTACAAAACAATAGGCCAAGCCTATTGGCTCCTCATTACAGAATCCCAATACGATTTAGGTCTAATCTTAGACCCGCAACAATGGTGTAGTACAACTACATATTTCTTCCACAAGCCTTCTTCAAACTCTCCTATCTTCATCTCCCCAAAACCTCATCATGTAGCTGCAAAATCAATCTTCCACTAAATCAATCTTAAAACATAGTCTCAAAGGACCTCTTTCCTATTGTCTTCACCTTCTCACACCTGCAAAAAAAATGCTACCAAAACATAGTCTTCAGATCTAAAAACTATCTCCTTTTCCTCCAACCCCCATTCTTCATCCTCCCAATCTTGAAATGAAATGAAAAATACTTGATTTTTTTTACACAACATGAAATGACATTTCAATTCATTTGGGATTTTTCCCTCCAAAAAATCAATTCCTCCCTCCAAAAACACCCCAATTAGTTTAAATTTCATTAATAAAATAGAATAAAATATTCCTTTCAAACTCCAAGACATGTTGTGAGTGGATGCCAATGCTTTTAATGCATTCTTGCTTTCTTGAATAAAGCAAAAATCTGATTTTTCTAAACTAGGCACCCACCTCCAAAATCCCTATTTTTTAGGAGTTATGGAATTTCAAAATGGGAGTTACAAATCAATTTGGAGGTCTCCAAGAAACCCATGCCCTCTCTTGCTTTTCCAGGACTTTTCATTTGAAACATATTCTCCACTATGCCACCTTATCCTGTTTTGACCCAAATTTACTCCAAATTGCAGTTTTCAAATTCCAATATGTCATGAAATTCAAATTCACAACAAAATATGAATTTTACAAGATAAAAAATTAAATTCAAAGCACACCAAAAATTGAAATAAAAATCAAACTCCTTTTGTTGACACAGGATAGCCACCATGCCATAGATACTCTTGCATCAATTGTTTCACAAGGTGTTACTAAATAATACATTTATTCTCAAAGTGATTGATGTAATTTAATCTCATAAATATTCTCATCAACATTCAATAATTTCCAATTGTATATGTTATTAGGAATGTTGGGCATAGTGAGGATTTCCGTATTATACATGAAATGAGTAGAGGTTAAGGAATTGTCAAAATTTAAAGCCAAAATAATAATGACATCAATTATTAAATTATCTTATCTTTCTACCCACTTGGTTTCAAAGGCATCAATAATTTCCATAGTATCCCACACTATATTCCTATACATTCTTAATATTTTTCTTTAGCAACACATGTGCCTCTACTATGAGACACAACTAGTTCTAAATCACCATGAACCTTCAAGCACTCAATTCTATAGTGAGAAGCCATGTTTAGGGAAAGTGGAAAGGATTCATATTTAGTCACATTATTGGTGCATCCAATGAACTCAATATAATATTAAAATTATACTCGGTGCTATCAAGTGACACCAATAACATTTCAACACTATTTCCTTCCTTTGAGCATGCACCATAAGAAAAATACTCCATATGCCATCAATTTTTGACAATGGTGATTGATGAGATAAATAGGATCAAAATTTTTTACATCCTCATCATCACAATATCTAAAAAAATTGGCTTAGTGTCTATGTAGCATGCCGTGTTGTTTTCCTCATCAAAATTTTCCACAATGTGGGGCATCTTTTTCTTTATTCATTCATACCTCCTTTTCTCAAATTATTATATTAGTGTGGATAAATCCATATAAATGTTATCATAAATTGAAGCTGCCCATTTCCTAGATAGAAAACACCCCACATAGCTAGACAATAACTATGATAATATTCATCATGAAATACTTACTTGGGTATGTAGCTCACTACAATTCAACATTGTTGACAAATCCAATCACATTGACCTCTCAAGAATCCATGACTTAGAAATTTTTAAAATACTTATCAAACTTTATTTCTAGCTATTTTATGACTCCTAATGACATCACATTTTTTTATTCTCTAAAATCTAACATTTAATTATGCACCAACCAAACTTTTATAAGCAAGTAATTATAAAATGGATTAGTACCTTGCTAGTTACAAGTAAATATAGTGTCCATTTGACTAGTGCCAAATGATTCATTGAGAAATACCAACCCTTTGGGTTGGATTTTCCTTGGGAATCCAATCAAAAGACATTTTTTTTGGGTATCCAACCCAAAGGGTTGGATGATCATTTCATGTCAAAGACGTGTTTTTTGAAAAGGTAAAAAAAATCACATTTTTGGTAGTGTTCTCCATTAGGTTTACACATGTTTCAATGCAAATTTATAAAAATACCACGATGCTGTTAAGCTCTCTCTTAGAGCTATCTAACCATATAATTTTTTTCACATTTTGATTATGTTAAGGTTTTCATCTTTAATTTATTTTATATTAGTGTGTCTTGTTTTTGTCAAAAACCAACATATGGTATTTTGGGTATAGTTTTTTACTCATTCGTCGAATATTGAAAAAAATACATTTTTAGAAACTAAACTCCATTCTACACATATTGAAAGAAAAAAAGATTTTCGATTAGATTTCAAAAACTTTAGTGGGGGCACACTCAAATTTCTATTTTTCAATCTGATGCACTTTTTTTTACAAAAGAGGGTAAAAACTTTATTGAATATCAGAAACCAGCATTACAACCAAGGCAAGGGAAAAAGCCTGAAAAGAACAAAGACAAAAAACCAAAAACAAACTCAATCAACACCCCCACTGTCCTCAGCGAGAGCCCTCTCCAAATCCGGCCTAAGCTCTTGGGGGATATGAGCCCAATCATCTATCCTCCAATTCTCCAAATGCTCAGAAGCCCACTTGGCCAGACAATCAGCAGTCCCCTTCCAATCACGTGGAATATGGACAAAGGACACCCTTTCCATAAGATTACCAATCTGCAAGATCTGTTGCACCAGAATAGCCAACTGCTAATTCACACCCGACGTCCTCCCTTGATTGAGTAAATTAACCAGAACCTGAGAATCAGATTCACAAATAACCCTACGCCACCCCAGCTCATAGGCCTTCTCCAAGGCATACAGAATTGCCCAGCCTTCCATAAGGTTGATAGTCTGCGACCCCTTATGAATGGAAAAGAGAAAAACCACTGAGCCAAAAGAATCCCTGCTGACCCCACCAACACCAACGGGGCCAGGATTTCCCCTAGAAGAACCATCAGTATTCACCTTCAAAACTCCCACAGGGGGAGGAATCCAGTGCCTCTGCCGCTGGACACCCTACCCCACCCGCCTACCTTTCTGGCCACAAGGCACTAAAGGGGTTAATCCCTGGATGCCTAGACGGGCCACCAACTCCGCATCTTTCTTCTCCAGTAGCAGCTCCACCTCCCCCTTGACTTGAATAGTCTCCTGAATCATCCCAAGAACTCTAAACCACACCTGTTGAACCTGCAACAATTCCCCACTAAAAATCCTCCTATTCCTTTCCAGCCAAATCTGCCACAACAAGAAAATAGGTCCCGCCTGCCAAGCATCTTGCAAAAAAGAGGCCCTCAAGGGAGGTCTGCCCAAGCTAGACCAAAAATCCACTAAGGAGGAAGCATGAACATAGGGAATGTTCCACACACTCCACCAAGAATGCCAGAGCTACACAGCAAAAGGACATCGAAAGAAAAGATGTGAAGAGTCCTCTTCACCTTTCCCACACAACACACACTTAGACGGGCCCTGGAATCCGTGCTTTTAGATATTATCCCAAGTCAAACACTTGTTCCAAGCCAAAACCCAGGCAAAGCAGTTACACTTCAGCCAAGAGAACTTATTCCAAACCTTCTTCCACCAAGGAACTTCCTCCCCCACAAACCTTTGAGTAAACAATCTCCGATAACCAGACGCAACCATGTAGTGACCCTTCCGATTAGGAAACCAAGCAAGGATATCCCTGTCCTGGAGGGGATTTCACTGTCTGCCCAAGAGAATATTATGTAGAATCTTACATTCCCCCACCAAACCATTCACCGGCCACTCCTCAAGAGTCTTCCACCTAGCACTCACAAGCTGACCCAGAAAAGAAAGCATCTTAAAATCACTTACCCTCGTCCAACCAGCATCACTGAAACTCCTACTCAGGGCCACCAAGTTAGGGAACTGAGTGAGGATGTGAGGATGACCATCCCAAGAGTCATACCAAAACTGAACCTCCGTTCCACTCCTACAAATCCAAAATAAGCCATCCTTGACAAGGGCAACACCCTTCTTGAGAGTAGCCCAAATAGCCGAACCCTTACCCAACAAGGGGTAGTGAGGGATATCTTCCCCAGAAATACCCTGAAATTACTTATAGGAAAGGATCCTAGCCCAACTCCTATCCTTCTCTATGCACCATCTCCAATAAATTTTTGCCGCCAAAGCCATCCCTACCAGAGAGGAATGTCTCAACCCCAAACCACCAAGCTGCTTAGGACAACACATATTATCCCATCTAACCAGACTCCATTTGGAAGATAACAAACTACCAGCCCATAAAAACTGTCTCGCCAAAGAGTCCAATTCCATAACAAAGCCTTTTGGGGCCACCTGAAGCATACACTGATAAATAGGAAGGGCTTGGACCACGGACTTCAACAATTGAACCCGCCCAGCAAAGGACAACCATCGGTTGGTCTAGTGAGTAACCTTCAAACAAAATTTATCCAAGATAGGTAGCCATGACTCCTTCATTAATTTTCCCACCGTGATAGGAACCCCAAGGTAAGACAGAGGGAGAGTTCCAATCTAAAAATGGAGAAGCTGCACAATTCTCCTCTAGATAGGATCCAGAGTATTAAAGAAATAGATGGAAGACTTGTCCTCATTAATTGATTGACCTAAAGCCTCCAGATACAAATCCAGCACCCTGCGAATATTTGTTGCCTCACAAATAGTAGCCACTCCCATCAAGGCAGTATCATCCACAAATTGCAGGTGAGACTAAGGGGGTAAATCACCTCCCCACCGCCACCCCTAAATAAGGCCCAACTCCAGCTGACGTCTCAGAAGGCATCCCAAACCTTCCACCAGCAGAATAAATAGGTAAGGGGAAAGAGGGTCCCCTTGCCTTATCCCACGAGAGGCTTCAAATAGCTCAGAATGCTCCCCATTAGTAAGAATAGAAAAAGAAACTGATGTAATGCAACTCATGACCCATTGAATCCAATTATCACCAAATCCAAAAGTGGCCAGGACCTTCTGAAGAAAAGACCATCGGACCCTGTCATACGCCTTTGCCATATCCAACTTGATAAACATAGCCTTTTCTCTAGAAATGGCCATAGAATGGATGGTCTCCGTGGCTATAACAATACCATCCAAAAATTTTCTACCCTCCACAAAACCACTTTGCTCCTCAGAAATGAGTGATTGCAACCACTTCTTCAACCTACTAGCAATTAGCTTTGAAATAATCTTATACACCACATTGCAAAGGGAAATAGGCCTAAAATGGCTCAGCCTATCCGCCCCCTCACACTTGGGAATAAGCGTCAGAAAGGTGGAATTCATGGCCTTTAACATTTGCTTATTCTGTTGCGATTCTTTGACCACCTCTAATAAATCAAGTTTGATGATCTCCCAAAACTCTTGGAAAAATTCAACCGGGAAACCATCAGGGCTAGGGGCTTTTCCTTTCTTCATTTGGAACACTGTCCCCTCCAACTCTTCCAAAGTGATCTCACCCATCAGATCCTCCCTCATCTCCCGAGACACTAGCTGGGGGATGCACGAGAGGACCTGAGCTTCCTCTGCCGAACTCCCCTGCCAATCCTCCTTGAAAAAGGAAGAAAAATAATGAACAGCCTCATCGGAAATACTCTGAAAGGAGTTCAGAGTCTCTCCCCTGTCTGTGATCAACATAGGAATAGAATTACCATGCCTCCGCGCCTTTACCGAATTAAAGAAGAAAGCAGAATTTTTATCCCCTTCCCGAAGCCAATCATTCTGGGCTTTTTGTTTCCAAAAGATCTCCTCCCGCAATTCCCATTCCTCCAAAACCTTCAAAGCCCTAGATTCCTCTTGCATCAAAGGCTCAGTCACCCCATTCTCCCTCATCACCCTAGTAATACCATCCAACTTAGCTTATGCATCAACCTTAGCTTTAAAGACATTCCCAAAACATTGCTTATTCCAATGCTTAAGCTTGTACTTGACAAACTGAAGCAGCTTAGTAAAAATATACATTGCCCTGCCAAAGGGTGGTCTACCCTCCCTCCACCATTGAGCCACATAATCATGGAGATCAGGATCCCGTAACCACATAAGCTAGAATTTGAAGGAGGGCTTGTAGGGCCGGCCAGCTGAGATGACAGAAAGCTTTATAGGCCAATGGTCTGAGCCCCTCCAGTCCAGAATCTCTGAGCTAGAGGACCACCTATCACCCACCCAAAAGCAAGAAACCATAAACCGGTCTAGCCACTCAGTGATGCAGTTTTCACTAGTCCTCCGATTGTTCCAAGTAAATAGACCATTGCCAGGCTTGATATCTACAAGATTCAAAATAGAAATATTTTCCTGGAATAGGAGAGCCGAGGCATCCAATCTTAAGGTACCTCCCCGCTTCTCAGCAATCTCTGTGATAGCATTGAAGTCACCCCCAATAATCCACGAAAGGTAAGGATCCATACTTCATACATAACGAATATTCGACCACAACAGATGCTTGCCCTGCATATCCACAGGCACATAAATGTTGGAAAAAAGCACTGACTCCCCCGAATCATAACAAGAGGCCACCAAAGAGATAGAGGACTTGAAGGACATCCACCACTTAGGGAAAAAATTTTGAGGGTTCCATAAGCAGGCCACCCCTCTAGAGGACCCCTGAGCACCAATACATTGGCATTGACCATCCCTCCACAGCTTGGGCATTATATCCATCATACCATCCATAGAAAGCTTGGTCTCCTGCAAAAAAAATTATCAGGAGACTGACATCTAACCAAATTTCGAACAACTTTTTGTCTAGGGCCACTGTTCAAGCCCCTAACATTCCATGATAGAACAATCATTTCAAAGGGCTTGAGAAGTGAGAATCCAAAGTCTTGACTGACCCTGACTCCACCAAATTTTCCCCTATCCATTTAATCTTCTCCAAATCCTTTTTCCTACCCAACTTAGCAACTTTTTTCGCCCCTCCTTTCTTAAGATCTTTTTGCAAGATACCCAAATGAGGAGATGGCTTATTGTTTTTTCCCCCCTCCGAACCTGACCTTCGCACTGGATGAGACAAAGCCTCACCATCCTTCACCACTACTCCTCCTGATACCTTCTGAGCCTCCATCTGTAGATCTGATTCCAAATGCAAGGTTCCATCCTCCTATAGAGCAGGCAAGACCCTGGGGTAGATCCTGTCTTGTCCATAGTCTCCCCCATCTAGCTCAGCTCCCTGTAAGTCCAAACCCACCGCCTGTTGGGAAGCTTGCTCCAACTCAATCACATGCTGCAACTAATTAGAACCCAAAATACCATTATCCAAATCAACCAAACCAGGATTTACTTCCTGCTAGTTAAGACCCTCCAAAACCTCAAATCTATTAAAAGTATCCTCCTCCCGCCTCTCTTTTATAGTCCTTTTTTTCCCCTTATTTCTGTTCCAAGATCTGACGGGAATATAGCCATCCTCCCCGGAACCACCACCCTGAATAGGACCCTTGCCCTTATCCACCCTAGGTGGATTGCCGGGAGGCTGAGAAGAGTTAGTCTCCAAAGGCTTATCCCTTGGGCATCTACACTGTAAGTGACCATACTCATGACACAAATGACATCTAAAAGGTAAGGTCTCATAGTCAAGCTATTGAACCCATGAGTAAGAACCTGCACACACCTCTAAAGAGTCTAGCAAAGGTTTACTTAAATCAATTTCCACATAGAACCGGGAAAATGTCATTACCTTTTTGAACTGTGTCTGCTGCGAAGAACCCACAGGTTTACCCAACAAAGAAGCCAGTAAATGCAAAACATCGTCCCGCCAGCACTCGACTGGGAGCCTGGGAAGTCGAACCTAGACTGGAACCCGACTAGGAATCTCCTCAGCCGGATTGAAGCCCGCATGCCACGGCTTGATAAACAGGCCCACCTGATTGTAAAAATAAGGACCTCCTTCAAAAAACCTTGATTCTATCTGCCATGCAGTCAAATGAAACCATAAAATAGTTATTTGCTAGGAGCTTAATCTCCATCTCTCCCTCTGGCAGCCAAGTTCTCTGGGCCCAGGCCTCCAAAAATTGTAGCGAAATCTTCAATCCCAAAAATTTACAATACAACAAATGACGGGAGTAGTACTTAATATCTTCCACGAGCATCTCCATCAGGATCACAACATTCGACCTCTCCTTGCACCTTTCTAGGAAGCCGTTAATCTTCAGAAACTGAAACCCTCCTGTCGGTCCCGTCTCATTCTTTTCCAAGTTCTAAGAAAATAAATTATTATCGTAAAGGCGTGACCCATGTGGCAAGGGTTTCGAGCCAAAAGCATCTCGAAAATTCAACTTGGCTCCAAACCCCGACGACTCCCCATTCTCCATTGAAGAAAAGATCAAAAACAACACAACTCAACCAAACCCCCAAACAGACTTAGGGACAAAAAACCCCACACCAAGGCGAGCACCCCACACACCCCCACCAACAAGGAACAACACACAAGAAAAAAACCCCCATAGCACCACCCTACACCACCACGAAAACCAATGCCCCCAGCACAAACAACCCACAACACCCAAAACCCAAACCCACAGACCAAGCCGAGCCAAGGCGGGTGCCAAGAGTCACCCATCCCACCCCACCATAGCCCCCAGAACCAAACCACACCACTCTCGGTAGAAAACACCCCACCCACAGCAGACAGCACCGCCCAAGGCACCACAGCCCACCCCAGAGCCTGCAGCAAGTCCAAACAGTGACCAAAAAGGCACCCAAACAAATGACGAGACCCCCCCCATAGCGCACAGCTCGCAGATAAAAAAATGAGCTAGGGCACGGGCGCCCTAGCTCGGCTCGCACAGCACAGGAACGCCATCCTCTTCCTTCTCGATGCACTTTGAAAATTAGTAAAATTTATATATTCATTAAAAATTAGCCAAATTTTTTTCCATAAACTACATGATGTTAGCTAATTTTTGATTAAAGCGAGTTTTGAAATTCTAAAAAAAAGTTAACATTCTTGGGGGAGCATACCAGATGCTATGTTATGTTTTTTGAAAACAATAGGACCACTTTGTGTGCTCCCCTTTTTTGAGATCCTTAATCTTCACCATTTAAAACAAAAATAGTAATTTAGAAAGTAGATTCAGAGCACTACAACTATTGTTGTTGCATCTTTAAATTTTGAGCGTAACTATCTTCATTTTCTTGTCAACTATCAAACTTTGTTGATTTAAAAAAAAAAGGTGGTATCTTAAGACCCCCTTTTGTATCACATCTTGGTGCACTTACCCTCCAACTTTATCATAGGATTTTCTTGGATATTGGCCTTTACCTCTATATAATCCTTAGGATTATTTGTATATTCACTTAGCTAATAAAAAAGAGTTGGGGCATTGATATACAATGGGGCTCTTCTTCTATGCAGAGTGATCCTAAGCAGTAATTTCACTGGCACTTGAACTTTTAGTTGAATCAATGATAAAGCTATATCAATTGAATGATATTCTAGTAAAGGAGTGAACAATTTGGAATTTTCATAGCATTAGAATTAGGGATGAATAGAATTACCTATCCAGTAACACAAACCCCTTTTTCATTTATAGAATTCTCGACTCCCTTACTAGCTCCCTGTATTTCATTTTCTATTTTTTTCATATGGTTATGATTTGTAATTAGTCTAGTATTTTTAAAATGTTGCACTCTAGTGAATGGGGCATCAATTTTTTATTTTTGTGACATACTTCTTTTGTAGAGATGCATATGGTATACTCATCTCATACTTTGATGGTGATCTCCCTACATTTATATTCATGTTTTTTCTTGCAACATAATCCTTTTTCTTTCCCTTATTTATTGATTCAACATCTCCAAATTGACCTTTGGAAATTAATTTCTTATTTATCAATTGGTACTCACATTGAACCTAAAATGTACAAATACATTAGTGAGATCCTTGATGTCCGTATTGGAAGGTTTATTTCTCTTATACCTCTACGATATAAGTTCCTTGAGCTTATTGAAATATATATTTTTTATCTCATACTAAAAAAAATAGCTATCTTGATCACATTGAAATAATTAATTATCCTCATAATGATCAAGCTAGTCCACATCACAATCTTCATAGTATTCAAGTGCACCATCTCCATCTTAGAATTATTTCTCTTCTACGACTTTTGTAACAACATGTAAAACCATGTCCCACAACCTAGAGCACGATGCAATACTACAGAAGCACAACTAATTTTTTTTCTTAAAAGTTAAAACAAGATGAGTAAAGTATCCTACTCTAACCACATACATCCTCTAGGCTATGTAACGCGTCTACATGTGAACACCATTACTTATAAAATTTCACCAACCATAGCATATGTATATTAAACTCAAGATACAACTTACAACAAGGCATTAAACCATTGCAAGATAAATCTAACACCTAGAAATGTATTGAACATATTTCCATAGATACAACACCATTAAATCCAATAATGAATAGATCATAAATATTATTACAATTACATCACAAAGGTTCACCTCGCTAAAAATGAGGTATTACAATTATACATATAGATCCACAGTTACAATGAAGAGCTCGAGAAGAACAACTCCAGAGAACCACATGAGCTCCTCGAACAAGAAGATCTTGCCATCACGAACAAGAAGAGAAACTCAACAGTGTAAGATGCACACCACCCAACCATCTGGTACCTGTAGGCCCAGCCCCATGCTAGGATATAGTAACAGGTAACCAAGACAACCTATTACCTCTAGACACAAGCAATATACAAAAATACTCACAGAATAGATAAACAAGAATTAGGGTCACATTGCTTCCATAATAACAAAATAAATTACCAACACAATATAGTAAATTGACTGTTGACATAGGAGGAATGTCATTAAAAAGGTTACATGGGTTGTCCAAAGGAGATCTTCCTAGGTCTCGGCCCCCCTCTAGGGTTATCCTGGTAACCTCTTACGATTTCGGCCCCACATGCACACCAGTGCAGAATCTGTTATCTTTTGAGAAGACAAGATAACAATCTAGCCATTCTAGGCCTTCTCGACTCATCTCAAGTCTCATACAAGCCCTTGAGCCAATGAGCGAGGCTAAATATCTTGCTATATGTGTTAAGCTAATAGATTATTTAATTCCCACTTGATTATATTGACTCCCATATGAGTTGTTCTAGGACCACTTTGTGTCCCGGCCCTCACTGAAAGCCACTCCCCTATCGACAACACATAACTCAAACTACATGCCAAGGGTAGACAGTGCACTAAAAACAAAACAACAACAATAACTAATACACTTCAAAAGGTAACACATCCCTGCGGATGTCCAATACTAAAACCCAATACATGCACTACCCAAGAACTCAAAGGGTCAACTAAAGTTACAACAACCCTTTTTACCATTACAAATTTAGAAGACTTAGATTCACATAATGACAAATACTTTCCCCCTAGTACACAATTATAGAAACATGTGATTTTGAATACAAATCAAGAACATAATCTAATACAATCCTTCAGATTTCCTAAATCCATTGAAATCAATTCCGCATAGTTAAAATGCACCATTTAAATATAACTCCAACATATAATTAATAGTAAGAAAACTAATTGCATATCTTCTAATCTTCACAAGTACTCATAAAATTAACTCAATTTCCTCAATAAAATAAATCAATTATTTCCATTAAATTAATCATGCTTGTAAATCTTTATTAAATTACTCATGCATTAAATAAATATATTTTATATATATATATACATATAAATATATTATTTAATTATAAAATGAATTATACTTTTCCAAATTCCATTTTAAATTAATTACAACACAATTTCCAAATCAAATATTATAATTACATATATATATACACATAATATATAAATACATATTATGAATAATATGTATATTATATATTATATATATAATATATATATACACACATAAATATAATATATATTTATTAATTAAAAAGTAACCATTAAAAAGAAGCGAAACTGTGCACATGCACCAGGGTCGACTCAGTACAGCCGAGCCCTTCCCACTATGGGGGTCGGCAGCGTCGGCCGCTCCAGCATTCCTGTCAAGACAGTGATGGGTGCTACCCTCCCTACCGACTCCCATATGGGAGGGTCGACAGTGGGGGTAACTCCCCAGCCCTCACAAAATATTTAATATATTTTTTAAAAAACATAAAAACCCTGTAATTTTCTATAAATTGTCGTATGATTTAAATTCTGACTATTTACAATTTCGTTTAATCTAAAATTTCATCAGGAAATTTACATTGTTTAAAATCCAATACAAAATTTATATATTAAATATATATATGTATATGTACATATATATTTCAATATATATATATGTATGTATATATATATTTAAATATGAATTAATCCAAGTACTGGTTAAAATTGGGCAATTATTTTTTTTTACAGAAGAAGTTTTTCTACAAGAAAGCTCAGAGGTTCCATTTCCCCAGATAATTAAAAGAAATAGGAAACTAAACAGAATAATGATTTTCTACAGAGAATTATAATTCCTTTTGTAGCAATCTATTTCAAATGAACAAATACACAAAGGATATTTAATTATTTTCTACAGAGGTTTCACTTTTATGTCAATCTTTTAAAAGAAAGAAACAAGAACTTCTACAGTATTGAAAAATCCTTTCCTAAACATTTCCAATTTGCATTACAGTAAAAAAATAACTTTCCAATACAAAATTCACAAAAACAGTAAAGGAACTTGTTCTAGAAGAAATTGTTGCCTGTTCCAGAAGAACTGTTGCCTTGAGAATTGTTGTCGAGCTTCTCTGTAACTTCAAATTGCTAATGTAGCCAAAACTTCCTCCAGTAAATTTGCCTCTTTCCAGAAAAACACACAATCCACAACCAAGAATTCTATAGTAAAATTCTAAAACGAATCTTGAGAGAGATCCACAATTTCCTCACCAATTTTCCACAACCCATACAAAATTCTCCCACGAAACAACTTTCTTTACTTTTCCCAAATATCTCTTCCGTGAATGAATTTTCAACAATTAGATAACAAATTCCTAACTCATAGTTATCTCAAACAAAATATTTTTTCCCTCAACAACTCAGATATTTTCCATTCACATGCATTTAAATAAAATATAACAATTTACTAATTGCAACCAATTTAAATATTCTTATTTATTTAATTACCGTTTATTTTAATAATAAAATTTACTCAATAACATAACTAAATTAAATAAATTTATTTATTTATTCTAAAGCCCAAAACAACAATGATAAAACTAAGACCAAACTCAAATTGACAACACACTATACTAGGGTAAAGGTATGACTAGGTAGCCCGTTACTATCTCCCAATATTACTGTTGAGTAGTGGACACGCTCAGACCTATGAAACCAAGTGAAGCTAATGTCTTGTACTTGAAATCCTGCAAACAAGAAAATGCCGCACATGTATACAGATAGTAATTCATACACACTGTGAAGAGAGAATCACAAAAATCACAGGGCACTCGCAAGCGAGTGATGCAATACCGTTATCTTCACCAATACAATGTCACATCAACTAACGAGATAATATATCAATTAAACTACCATAAAAAATATAAAAATGTCATCACAACTAAGCATCTATGCAAACATTAAGCATATTAACAAAATCATCATGCATATAATGTGTCGTCAAATCAATAAAGTCTATCATCGCTCCACTGTCAGCGATAAAATAACCATGATATAAAACATAGCTTAACAAAGTATCTCAGCTATCAAGAAAACATAACAAATCAGAAGGGTGTCACATCCTCCACCACTAGGATTAGGCTTACTCATGGAAGCCTGCAAATAAGTAAGGGTAGAGCTCCCTCATCCTGGTAGCATCCTCCCATGTAGCAGAAGTGTCATCTCTAGGATCCCACTGGACCCTCACCTGCTCAATATCTCGACCCCTAAGGGTGAGTCTCCTACACTGGGTAACGGCCATAGGCTCCAAAGCTAGCTGTCCATCCTTTACCTGTAAAGCAGTTCAATCAAGGATATGAGAAATGTCTGGATGATAAGGTCTAAGTACAGAAACATGAAACACATCGTGGATATGCGAGAGACTGGGCAGTAAAGCAAGGCGGTAAGCAATTGTCCCAATCTTCTCTAGAATCTCAGAAGGCCTGAAAAAATGAGGTGCAAGCTTAGAACCCTTTCCATAATGGATCAGACTCTTCCTCAGTCGCACTCACAAGAAAAATTGGTCACCTACAACAAACTGGCGATCCACACAGTGTGCATCCACGTACTTCTTCTGTCTATCATGTGTAGCTACTAAATGCTTTCTGATCCAATCCACCTGCTGCTCCATATCCTGTAACATATCTGGACCCAATAGAATCCTATCCTCCAACCTATCCCAATTCAATGGAGTCCAACACGGCCGTCCATACAAAGCCTGAAAATGTGCCATGGAAATAGAACTCTGAAACCCATTGTTATAAGAAAACTCTACAAGATAGAGATAATCTTCCCATCATGTATGCTGGTCCATGACATACATGCGAAGCATATCTTCGAGAATCTGATTGACCCTCTCAGTCTATCCATCTATCTCTGGGTGATACGTTGAACTGAAGTTCAACTGTGTTCCCATAGCATGCTGCAATGATGTCCAAAGAGCCAAAGTAAACACGGGATCCCTATCAGAAATAATCCGATGCGGAATACCATGCAACCTCACAATGTCCTTCATGAACACTCTAGCAACTGACAAAGCATTATAGGAGGAACATATAGGTGAGAAGTTTGCCACCTTCATCAACCTATCTACCATCACCATAATCGCATTGTGTCATCGCGAAGAGTTGGGTAAACCAACAATGAATCCAATGAAATGATGTTCCATTTCCACTCAGGAACTAAATGAGGTTGTAGAAGACCAGCCGGATGTTGGTGTTCAACCTTAACTTGTTGACACTCCAAACACAGTGATACATAATCAGTTATATCCCGCTTCATACCTGCCCATAAATAAAGTGGTCGCAGATCGGCATACATCTTCTTCACTCCAGGGTGAGCCGAGTAAGGTTCCCGATGTGCCTCTATCAAAATCAAGGTACGAAGCCCTTTTGAAGATGGAAAAAATATATGTCCCATGAATCTCAATAACCCATCTACCTCCAAAGAATATCCTGAGTATGTGCCCTCCAAAGTCCTACCTGACTCAATCTCAGATCTTACCTCCTAGTACCAGCTATCTGTAGGAAGTGCGGTAAGAATCTGACTCCTCAAATCCACAGTCAGAGTCATCTCAGACAGTTCGTGCCTTCGTTGACTAAGAGCATCAGCCACTACATTCTCCTTCCCCTAGATGTACTTCACCTCAAAATCGTACTCACAGAGAAACTCCATCCATCGCCTTTGCCTAGCATTAAGGTTAGGCTGAGTAAAGATATACTATAGACTCCGATGGTCACTGTGTAACTCAAAATGGTGGCCCAATAGAAAATGTCTCCATCAAGTCAAGGCATGTACTACTACAGCTAACTCAAGATCATGCATAGGGTAGTTCACCTCATGATCTTTGAGCTTGCGCGACTCATACACAATGACTCGTCCATCCTACATCAATACCGCTCCTAGCCCCTCTAAAGAAGCATCGACACATATAATAAAGTCTCTTGTAGGATCGGGTACTGCAAGTATCGGTGTGCTAGTCAACCTCTCCTTCAAAGTCTGAAAACCAGCCTTGCTCTACTCTGACCAATCAAACTTCTTCCCTTTCCTCTAAAGAGAAGTAATAGGGTGACCTACCCTAGAAAAGTCCTGAACAAACTACCTGTAGTAACCTGCTAGCGCAATAAAGCTACGTATCTCTACCACATTTATGGGCACAGGCCAATCCATGATTGCTTGGATCTTTGTGGTAAACAGTGCAATTCCCTCTCCTGATATAACATGACCAAGGTACTTGACCTTAGTTTTGAAGAACTCACACTTAGACAGTTGGCATACAACTTATTATCCCTCAGACACTGCAATACCTACCTCAAGTGTTCTTCATGCTCCTCAAAAGTCCTTGAATAATCAAAATGTCATCAAGGAATACCACTACAAACCTATCCAGGTACATACGAAAAACTCCATGCATCAAGCTCATGAATACTGATGAAGCATTCATCAACCCGAACGGTACCACTGTGAACTCATAGTGGTCGTATCATGTGCGAAACACTATCTTATGAATATCAGCCTCTATAATCCGCAACTAATGGTATCATGACTTAAGATCAATCTTAGAAAAGACTATCGCACCTTTGACCCGATCAAACAAATAATCTATCTTGGGTAGAGGGTATCGATTCCTAATGGTGACCTTATTTAACTGTCGGTAATCTATGCAAAGATGAAGAGATCCATCCTTCTTCTTCACAAAGATCACCGGTGCTCCCCAAGGCAATACACTAGGGCGAATAAACCCCTTCTCCAACAACTCCTCAAGCTGTAAGTGGAGCTCCTTAAGCTCATGATTCATCATACGGTAAGGTGCTCGTGAAATGAGTTCAGAACCAGGTAAAAGATTCAACTTGAAGTCTATGTCATGCTAAGGTGGCATCCCTGGAATATCATCCAAAAAAACATATGCATACTGCCGAAGTATGGGGTGGCTATCTACGGACTTCTCCTCTCTATCCCCCATCTCTAAATCATCTACTGTAACAACAAATAATTGGCACCCCTATCGAACACACCTTCTCAACTACATAGCTGATATCATTCTTAGAGATATAGGCCTCTGGAACCCTACTAACTCTACCTCACTTCCAGATGCATTAGTACATAGTATCGACTTGCATCGACAATCAATCACGGCCCTATGAGCATTGAGCCAATCCATTCCTAGCACTATGTCATAAGAACCTAATGGTATAACATAGACATCTACAATAGTGTGGAAAGAACCAATCTCCATCTACAATTTGGTACAAAGGAATGTACTGCAACCCTAGCACTAGATGCTAACTCAACCTGCCACTTACCCTCTTGCCTCATTGCTCCCAGTCTATCATGTGCCACAACAGATGATGAAATAAATGAGTTAGAGGCTCCTAAATCAAACAATATGGTAACCTGGTTACCTTAAAACATACATGTAGTCTCCACCACTGTACTCTGGTGGTCAGACTGGTGGCTATCAACCGCAGCAAATACATGGTGTCCTCTGCCTGCATCCCCTACAGTCGGCTCTAATGTTGTTGGCCTCTGTGTATATCCTGATGTGCCCTTATTGGGAAACTTCCAAGTTATGTGACCCTATCAGCCACAAGCAAAACACCTAGTACCTCTACCATAGCCCCTACCACCATAAGGTGCACTAGACTATTAAACACTAACTCTAAAGGTAGATTGAGAACTCTGCACTGGATGTGCATTACTGAAGCGTTTAAGTAGCCTCTAATTCTAATCACCCCTGTCTGATATCTATCATTCTGTCTAGGTGGAAAATCCTTTCATTTTCCTTGAGAGTTCTAGTACTGTCCATTCTATGCTAGTGTCTGTTTTTCCCTGGGTGGTCCAATTCCCTACGGCTATCCACTGCATGCACTAGTCCCTGCGGCTGAAGTGCTGCCAACCTGTACTCCAACATGACCACCTAAGGCCATAGAAAAATTCTCCTCAATAATTTTGGCCTTATCCACCACCGCCTCCATGGTCTTGGGTTCGAAAACCCGCACACCTCCACTGATTTAGACATTTAAGCCCCTAAGAAAGTGCTACACCAACATACCCTCATCTTCACCTATGCCTGCGTACTATTTGAGCTCATAAAAAATGATGCTTGTACAACTCCACAGACATAGTCATCTACCATAGAGTGTGGAAATTATCCCCACAACACTGTTGCCAATTATTTGAGAGAAATCTGGCACAAAACCTCTCAAGAAACATCTCCCAAGACACGGTACCAATATCAATATGGAGCTTTTTCTCCTCCAATCTCCACCATGTGGAGGAAAATCCTCTTAGGTGCATAATCGCACATCTGGCTCTAGTATTGCTACCATAAGGGTGCATAGCAAAGCATCGGTTCAAGTCAATCAGCCAAGTCTCTGCCTCTAAACCGCTGCCTGATCCATTGAATATGGGAGGTCAAGCCCTAAGTAAATCCCTCATATGTGTAGCTACAACTGCATCTGACTAAGCTTGTACCTATCTCTCTCTAACCACAATCTAATCTACCTCCTTCCTTGGCCCAAGACGAGTAAGAGTCTCCTCCAATAACTGATGCAACTGTGTGCCCTCGATCCCTGGTGGACCTGGATCCTAAACGCCACCTCCCAGAATGTTCTGAGAAGCCTGCTGCTCCTCATGGTCAAAATCATGAGCAACATGTGGAGGCAAGTTCTGCTGACTACCCCCATGTCTATCTCCTCGACCATGACCACGACCTCGACCTCTCCTAGGTGGCATGATCTTGCACAAACACACCAAGGTGTAAGACAAGATATGCAACTTAAATCCTATGCAAAAACTTAATGGTTTCCAAATTACCCCAGAGTTCCTAGTGTTTAAACCTAGGCTCTGATACCAAGTGTAAAACCCCGTCCCGCAACCTACATGATGATGCAATACTTTGGAAGCACAACTAATTTTTTTTCTTAAGAGTTAAAACAAGATGAGTAAAGTATCCTACTCTAACCACATACATCCTCTAGGCTATGTAACGTGTCTACATGTGAACACCATTACTTATAAAATTTCACCAACCATAGCATATGTATATTAAACTCAAGATATAACTTACAACAAGGCATTAAACCATTGCAAGATAAATCTAACACCTAGAAATGTATTGAACATATTTCCACATATACAACACCACTAAATCCAATAATGAATAGATCATAAATATTATTACAATTACATCACAAAGGTTCACCTCGATATAAATGAGGTATTACAATTATACATATAGATCCACAGTTACAATGAAGAAAGAGAAGAACAACTTTAGAGAACCACACAAGCTCCTCGAACAAGAAGATCCCGCCATCACGAATAGGAAGAGAAACTCAATAGTGTAAGATGCACGCCACCCAACTATCTGGTACCCGTAGGCCCAGCCTCCGTGCTAGGATATAGTAACAGGTAACCAAGACAACCTATTACCTCTAGACATAGGCAATATACAAAAATACACACATAATAGATAAACAAGAATTAGGGTCACATTGCTTCCAGAATCACAAAACTAATTACCAACATAATACAATAAACTGACTGTTGACATAGGAGGAGTGTCATCACAAAGGTTGCATGGGTTGTCGAAAGGAGATCTTCCTAGGTCCCGACCCCCCTCTAGGGTTATCCTGGTAACCTCTTATGATTCTGGCCCCACATGCACACCAGTGCAGAATTAGTTATCTTTTGAGAAGACAAGATAATGATCTAGCCATTTCAGGCCTTCCCGACTCATCTCAAGTCTCATACAAGCCCTTGAGCCAATGAGCGAGGCTAAATATCTTGTTATATGTGTTAAGCTAATAGATTATTTAATTCCCACTTGATTATATTGACTCCCACATGAGTTGTCCTGGGACCACTTTGTGTCCCAGCCCTCGCTGAAAGCCACTCCCCTATCGACAACACATAACTCAAAATACATGCCAAGGGTAGACAGTGCACTAAAAAAAAAACAAGAACAATAACCAATACACCTCAAAAGGTAACACATCCCTGCATATGTCCACTACTGAAACCCAATACGTGCACTACCCAAGAACTCAAAGGGTCAACTAAAGTTACAACAACCCTTTTTACCATTACAACTCTAGAAGACTTAGATTCACATAATGACAAATACTTTTCCCCCAATACACAATTACAGAAACACGTGCTTTCAAATACAATTCAAGAACATAATCTAATACTATCCTTCATATTTCCTAAATCCATTGAAATCAATTCCGCATAGTTAAAATGCACCATTTAAATATAACTCCAACATATAATTAACAACAAGAAAACTAATTGCATATCTTCTAATCTTCACAAGTACTCATAAAATTAACTCAATTTCCTCAATAAAATAAATCAATTATTTCCATTAAATTAATCATGCTTGTAAATCTTTATTAAATTACTCACGCATTAAATAAATATATTTAATATATATATATACATATAAATATATTATTTAATTATAAAATTAATTATACTTTTCCAAATTCCATTTTAAATTAATTACAACACAATTTCCAAATCAAATATTATAATTACATATATATATACACATAATATATAAATACATATTATGAATAATATGTATATTATATATTATATATATAATATATATAAACACATGTACATAAATATAATATATATTTATTAGTTAAAAAGTAACCATTAAAAAAAACCGAAACTATGCACACGCACTAGGGCCGACTCCATACAGCCGAGCCCTTCCCACTATGGGGGTCGGCAGCGTCGGCCGCTCCAGCGCTACCTGTGAAGACAGTGTTGGGCAGTGCCCTCCATGCTGACTCCCATATCAGAGGGTCGGCAATGGGGATAACTCCCCAGCCCTCACAAAATATTTAATATTTAAAAAAAAAAAAACCATAAAAACCCTGCAATTTTCTATAAATCGTTGTACGATTTAAATTTTGACTATTTACAATTTCATTTAATCTAGAATTTCATCAGGAAATTTACATTGTTTAAAATCCAATACAAAATTTATATACTAAATATATATGTATATGTACATATATATTTCAATAAATATATGTATATATATATATATTTAAATATGAATTAATCCAAGCACTAGTTAAAATTGGGCAATTATTTTTTTTTATAGAAGAAGTTTTTCTATAGGAAAGCTCAGAGGTTTCATTTCCACAAATAATTAAAATAAATAGGAAACTAAACAGAATAATGATTTTCTACAGAGAACTATAATTCCTTTTGTAACAATCTATTTCGAATGAACAAATACACAAAGGATATTTAATTATTTTCTACAGAGGTTTCACTTTCACGGAAATCTTTTAAAAGAAAGAAACAAGAACTTCTATAGTATTGAAAAATGCTTTCCTAAACGTTTCCAATTTGCATTACAGTAATAAAATAACTTTCCAATACAAAATTCACAAAAATAGTAAAGGAACCTATTCCAGAAGAAATTGTTGCCTGTTCCAGAAGAACTGTTGCCTCGAGAATTGTTGTCAAGCTTCTCTATAACTTCGAATTGCCAATGTAGCCAAAAATTCCTCCAGTAAATTTTCCTCTTCCCAGAAAAACACACAATCCACAGCCAAGAATTCTACAGTAAAATTCTAAAACAAATCTTGAGAGAGATCCACAATTTCCTCACCAATTTTCCACAACCCATACAAAATTCTCCCGTGAAACAACTTTCTTTACTTTTCCCAAATATCTCTTCCGTGAATGAATTTTCAACAATTAGATACCAAATTCCTAACTTACAGTTATCTCAAACAAAATATCTTTTCCCTCAACAACTCAGATATTTTCCATTCACATGCATTTAAATAAAATAAAGCAATTTACTAATTGCAACCAATTTAAATATTCTTATTTATTTAATTACCGTTTATTTTAACAATAAAATTTACTCAATAAAATAACTAAATTAAATAAATTTATTTCTTTATTCTAAAGCCTTCACAACAATAATTCAATTAAATAAATATTTAAATTAAATGCACCTTTAATCTACCAAATTAAATTTGCACAAGAATAAAAAACCCAGAACAACAATGATAAAACTAAGACCAAACTCAAACTGACGACACACTGTACTAGGGTAGAGGTATGACTAGGTAGCCCGTTACTATCTCCCAATATTACTGTTGAGTAGTGGACATGCTCAAACTTGTGAAACTAGGTGAAGCTAATGTCCTGTACCTAAAATCCTGCAAACAAGCAAATGTCGCACATGTATACAGATAGTAATTCATACACACTGTGAAAAGAGAATCATGGAAATCACGAGGCACTTGCAAGCGAGTGATGCAATACCATTCTCTTCACCAATATAATGCCACATCAACTGACGAGATAATATATCAATTAAACTACCATAAGCAAATATAACAATGTCATCACAACTAAGCATCTATGCAAACATAAAGCATATTAACAAAATCATCATGCATATAATGTGTCATCAAATCAATAAATTCTATCATCACTCCACTGTCAGCGATAGAATATCCACAACATAAAACATAGTTTAATAAAGTATCTAAGCTATCAAGAAACCATAACAAATCGGAGTGGTGGCACACAACACACTAGGCTAGATCATAAGGAAAGTAGCACAAGTATCACTAAAATGAATCTTCTTGAATATTTACATGATCCTTTCTAAAGGTATTAGGTGTGTGTCTCTCCCTTTGTGTCCTTGATTTATTTTCTTAGAATAATTTTCTTATCATTATGTTGGGCTCTTGGACCAATCATGATTGTAGGACATATTGCATGTAACCTTTGACATTCATGTTATTATAAGGTAACCCATTATCTTTTCTTGTAACCTAATATGATAACTCCTTCATTTCTACCATTAATTTATTAAATTTTTTTTTAATGGTGAGGGAGATTACTCAAATTAGTTTCATCTAGAATAATTTTTTTAATATCAACTCTCTTAAATTTTTTAAGAAATCCCTTAGGTTACTTTTTGTATTAATTTTCATGGAATAAGCCTCCCTCAATGTCTAAGGGTTCTTATTATGCAATAAATAACCTAGATTAGTATCAAATGAACCATAGTATAGGAATAGGAATGGTGATTCATTTTTTGTCACATGGGGAGGCACTTTCTTTATTGTCATCACAAACATGTTGTTGAAATCAACAATAATTTTATTTCCCCCTTTCTTTATTGTTTCCAACACATGGATTATAAATTTAGGATCCAATATTTATCTATATTGCAATTTTAAAACTCTCATAAGCTCATCCCATGAGTCCATAGTACCAATTAGAAGGCTTCTATACCATTGTATTGCACTCTCTTACAATGACTATAAAAAAAGAGTCATCAGAACATCATCATCTATATCATATTTGTCAATCATGTTGATGAAAGATATTAGGTGATCTTCCCTAGTAACAATATTTTTTCCTTAGATTTTTTGCACCTTTACTCTAATGTTGTTCAATATGGGATTAGGATATCCTTAAATTTCATAGAATTGTAGCATACATGTCTTTTAGTTCCTAATGGTTATCTTACTAGAACGAACATTTGAGCTTATCTTTTGTAGGGAATTCTCATATTTTATCTAATATATTGGTGTTGATGGTATTATTGATTATATACATATTGGTTGTATTATAGGTTGTGTGCATCCTAATTTGAAACATATTGGGAATTATTTTAATTTATTTCTACATTGCTACTTGTTGGTTAAAAAAATATGCACTTTCTCAAAACTAAAATTCTTAACTTTATTACCCAAATAAATGCATATTAATTGCCAATAGTTGAGTAAACTATTTCTATAGGAAATAGCTTCTTTGTGAATTTTATGAGGTACAACTTCCTTTTCTGATGAATAATTTATTTTTTAAGTAAATTTAAATGGGGTATGATTTTAACCAAAAATAAGGAAAGGGAAATATCAATTTCTTCTACTTTGTTTTCAAAAACTTGAAATCATAGAAGTGCATAAAAGACAGACTACTTCACATCCCATGAGATGTAAACTGAAATATGATAACCAAGGGTGATACCAAAATAGAAATGGATTAAAAAATAATGGAAATTACACATTCACAAATAAATGCAATAACTTCATAAATTCATCATTTAAACACAAATTATGATAATTTTATTCAAATTCATTCAATGATCCCAAACTATATATTCACATATGTAATATTTATAGTTTCCACAAATCTATATATTCAAAAAAAATTAAGAGAGTTTTTAGTTGCATCATATTACATATATAAGAAAGCAAGAGTAACCGCTTCTTGAAATAACCACTATAAGTCTTTTTTACTTCCATAAAACAGAAAAGTTCATATGAAAAAATTGAGTAAATAAAAGAGGTTATTGCTGAGGTGGAATATTTTTAGTAATTCCTTTAGATGATTGGGAAGCTAACGCAGTGGCTTTGGCTTGGTAGGCATAAAACACCTTTACTATGGGAGGCATTTCACCGTGTCGAGGGATGATTAAATTTTTAGTTCATAATTTTCAAAGAGCCTTGTTAGCTCTTGCTACCTTGATCTTCCCTAAGTACGTCATTGCAAGTCCACCAAACTAGAATAATTCCAATTCAATTCCATTGGGCCTCCTCATGGTTTCTACGTTAAATTTATGTTTGTCACAAAGACTCTCAACTATTCATTTAAAGCTTCCCTTCAACATCTCCTTATCTTCAAGACTAGAATTCCCCTCTTTTTTGAGACGAATGCCAATGCCCAAAAGGTTTTTTTGAAACTCAATCCTCATTGTATTAAATTCATTAAGTGCATTTCCCTGTTCTAATATTTTTTTTTTAGAGTAAAGAGTTTCCATTCAATGCTCCTCTTACATATAATGCATATATTATCATTGGAACTTAGTAAAATTTTCTCCTTCAATAATTGTAGAGAAGGGATATTTGCTACTCACAAGTCTCTTGCTTTCCAAGAGAATCCCAAGGAACAAACTTCCCTAAACTACCTTGGGTTTCGTCTAATCGAAGTAGAAGGAAGAATGAAGAAATTGCAAAGAATATCTAGGAAACTAAATATTAATAGGGTGATCAGAATAACTGCTTCAGAAACTGAAAGAATGGGATACTGAGATATTTTCCACAAAAGGAGAAGCTCTCAACTAGAGGACAACAACACGAGATTAGGATGCCAATGTGGTGCACTGGGATCCTAGAGGTGCAATGACATCCTAAATGGATGAAGTGCTAAAACCTCAAACAAAAATGCCTTAGGCCTACTAACTAGCTTAGATATGAGGTTCGTTTATTCAACTAAATTGATGGAAATTAGGAAATGCTAGAAATACACAAGGAAACAGAGATTCAACTTACAAATGGTCATGCATATGAGATCTTCCTCCAAGCTTCGCTCAAAAAAATTACACATAAGATGAATGAGGGAAAATATTGGGGTTGTTTTGGGGCTTATCATAGTCAAACCATATTTTAGTGTTCACACCTCCACAGATAGCCAAATAGATAAAGAAAATGGATAAAAGGTAAACAAATACAAGGTGATAGAAGAAAACATTGATCAAGGAGGAGAACCTATATCACAAAATAAAGCTACAATAAGTTATCTATTCACAAATAGACAAGAAGCAAGAGAGCATTACCAATAGTCTGTGGCCCCCTCTTGACTTGAGGAATGCACCATTGATTGCTTACAAGAGAGATTTGGATATTGGAGGGACCTTAGTCAAACAAAGCTTCACTATGGAAGAAAGATTGAGAAGAGAAGAGAAAGAGTGTAGAGGCAGAGTGAGAGAGTGAGTGTTAGAATCCAAGAAGTTGCAAAATGCGAGTAAAGGAATGAGTTTTGTGTTGCTGCATGGGTGGGAGGATCCGTTACTCTTGAATTTTGACTATAGGGACATGTGTCGTGAGCTAAAGATTCCAATATTTCTCATTTCAAACTCAAAAAAATGCAAGGATTCTAGCACACCGTGTAGGAATCCAACTCATCATTTTTTGGGAAATGAAGTCGCAAACTACTATCACTTCATCATTAGTCCTTATGGAGTTGAAATCGTGAAATTTTGACCATAAGGTTCTTGTCGTAAAGGAAACTAGGTGCAATAAATGTGGGGTTAAATGCACAAATGTGAAATTTTCCCCAAGGAACAGTTTTATGACATACATTTTCCCCCCACTTTAGTGTGCTAGATTTTGGGAAAAATTAGTCGCACTAAAGTAGAAAAAGAGATCACATAGAACAAACACAATTTTTTTTATAGATTTTCATGCCAAAAAGGATATTGTAGCTCAGCCATAGAGGTCGAGTAGGAAAGTAATGATGATGCCCCCATCGATCAAACTCAGTGAAAATTTATAGCATCTAATGTGAAAGCTCGTACAAAATTTTGTTCTGCAAAACTAAAATTTTAGGTCAGCTCAAAAATTAGAAGAAGCTACTAAGGTGAGAAGAATTCTCTAGAAAAAAATTGGTGGTTTGGAAGAAAAATATGATGAAAGAGTGAGTATATTTCCCCCTCTTCATTTTTCCCCCAAATCAGTGGGGTAAAATTAGGAAAACTAGCGGGACCATGATCACAGGAATACCTTGGCCCAAGGGGCCTATATATACCCGAGTGGGCCATTAGAAGGGTCATTGTCATTATTCACTGCAAGAGTTTTGTTGACTTTTGTGAGAGAAAAGCCAAAAAAATGCCACACAAACAAGACTATGAAGAGCCTAATATTGACCAACTACGATAGGAAGTTTTCAAGGGCCACGAGGTCACCCAGGTGAGTCCTAAAATCTCAATTTTTGTGTATGTTTAGGCATTTTTTTGTAATTTTTTGTACATAGAGGAGTGCAGTTGTCCCGACAACGTGAATGTGTCTTGCCAGTGAGTTGGAGGACTTTGGCCATGCTGGATTTCACCTTGTGCATTGGTTTCCATCTAGTTATCAATGTTAGACCTTAGACACTAACACGGCATGCAGATGTTTGCATGACGCCCCTATGTCTAAGATGTTAACTTAGTATTTTTTTTATCTAAAACATGGTTCTATCTTAAATATTTTTCCCGTATTTGTAGAATTATCCAGAGATCAAAGAGCACCCTAGTGGATGGGTGCTACAACTAATACATGATCAGGTGCAACATATATCATCAGATGAGCAGGGACATCTTCGATGAGTCATCCTCTAGTATGCGTACACCATGCCAGAGATGTTCTATAACTAGATGCTCATGGCATTGATGGAGTGGTGGGACACTACCACCTCATCATTCCAACTACCAATGAGTGAGATGACTATCACCCTAGAAAATGTATGAAGGTGACAGCATCACTGACCTATCCATCCATGGATAGTGGGTGGACCTAGATGACTCACGCTTTTCCTAGGAGTGGGCTGAGGGCATCTAGTATTTCTTAGGGTGCGACGATGACAGTGATGGTACTAACCACACACACACACACACACATATATATATTTTGGTTCAAGTAGGGAAACATGGTGGTCCCCCTCATATGACAAGTGATGGTTGTCATAGTGGCCATGTGGGTCACCATGGATGGGTGAGGCTCTCACCTTCATATGGGCCTCATCCATACCATCAGAGTGATGGAGCAACACAAGACAATATTTGCATGGGGCCACAACATGCTCATCCACTTGTACCACAAGTTGGGAAATTTCATCAACTACAATTATGCGAGCCTCACTGCATGCACCCTATTACAAGTGTGGGCTTTCGCTCACATTACATGCACTCGTCCAGTCAAGTATCCTTGAGTGTGAGACTATACAACGCCCATGGCTCATTGGTATGAGATTGTGTGATAGTAGAGGCATGTGGACCTTCAATTTTGGAGATTATAGTTTGACACCTTATGGGTCAACCAAATACGATGGCAATTGTATAGAGTGTTTAGATGGGTAGATGACTACAAATATATATAGAACCTACAGTGTGACCATTTTCTGCTAGGTCGCACTGATTGCATTACTAAGCCCTCCTATTGATAGAGGGTTATGAGATAGTTCGACATTATTCAAACTATTCCCAATTGGTCCCTTCTTACATGGGTTGTGAGGGGCACTACGAGGCTAGGTGATTGTCGACATCTAACCATAACCAACATCATCCCATTAGATGATGAGGCAGATGACTAGGACCAACCTCATCACATCCTATGGATGATGTAGGTGTTGCTCGCAACTTCCAAACATAGTGGATGATGCACTGACTTGCCCCAATTTTCTTGGCGGATGCCCCCAGTGGGGTCTCGACATGCAGGATGATCTAGTGCTAGTGAAGCAAGGAGGGTACGAAGGTGGAGAGTAGTAGTAGGGTGAGGAGGCAAGAACAACAACAATGAGGTTGAGGCAGCAAAAGAGGATTTCTTCTCCTTCACTCACCATCCCAGTCTCAATGGTGGTACCAATAGCATCCATTGACCCAGCTATAGCCCTAGCAGCACCAATAGTAGCATCCAATGTGGGAGGTGCAAGACCCAACCTCACTCCTCCCCCTGATCCACATTGGTAGGTCAGGGACCCAGGTATGGGAGTTGTTTATGCCATTTCCTCTTTAGTACTTTTAGTTTTATCTCATGTATATGCTCATGTTTTAGTTTGTATATTATATCATGTGGTACTAATGAGTCCACTCTCTTTGTGGTTGCAAACACACAAGGGTGGATTGCACTCATCGCATAGTGCATATCAGAGGTGGCCCCCACCATGCCGATCTAGGGGACCATCCTAGATGCCTACAAGCTGGCTTCAATGGGGTGACATGTCCATCTCTTCGAGTTGATTGTGCCTTAGGATGACATATGAGGAGTCATAGGTCATGGTTGTTCAAAGGATCACCAACACTATTATTGTTGTGGGACAGAGGGATTAGTTGTTGGCCAAGCTACGAGTCGTGCTCTCCAAGAGAGATGAGGTGGGGATGAGAGTTGAGAGTATTGTACAAGCACATGATTCTCTTTAGAGCCAACTCAATGACCTTGAAGGGTAGGCATCAAGTATGATGCCAATAGGTGATCCAAAACTATAGGAGGCCCTAAGGAGAGTAGAGCTACAAATAGCCTCCCCACAAGGAGATATTAGAGGACTACGGGAAGGGATGTCAACCTCGTAGTCACATAGATCTTGCTCGATCTCCACCATCCAGCCAAGACCACAACCAACACTACAGTCAGAGGGCTCAGTAAGCCATGCACCTAGACACTAGATGCTCATTTTGATATACACCATTTTTGTAGTGATGATACATATATATTTTGTATAGAAATTTGATACACATATATAGTTGCCGCTATTTTTTCATGATAGTAGTACGATACATGTACATTTGACACACACATACACATATATATACATGAAACATTGGTTTATATTATCATGGTGTTCATCATTTATAGGTATGATTTTTACTTTCATGTATGATTATGTGATGGATGTTATACTTATGGATGCATGTTTAGATTAGATGCCATCATGATTTAATAAAAACACATGGTTTTATGTTAATTAAATACAATAATGATCTAATTACCTAACCAAAAGATGTAATATGATGCACAACATAATAAGACACATGTATGTGTGCCTCTCACACACACACACAGTCACATCATAACACAAATCTAATAATGTGTTGATGAAGGGATGCCAACATGTGATATATTGTGATCCACATGGGACAAGAATTTCGCATGCGAAACATAGACACTATGCATAATATCAATGAAGGTACATCACATTAATAGGTTCTTTTAGAGGTGTCCCATCCATAGATGGAAATCCATAGGCACCAAAACCATACACAGAGGTGACAATGTAAGGGCCTAACCAATTAAGGCTTAATTTTCCCCTTTGATCAGGTGGTGCATTTACATTTATTTGATTCTCATAAAGAACCAAGTCACCTACCTTGAAAGTTCTAGGAAGAACACCTTGATTATAGTGTCTAGATAGCGATCGTTGATAAGCTTTAAGATGGTAGAGTGTCTGTAACTGATGCTCATCGAGCAACTCAAGCTAATGCAAATGATTAGAATGGTAAGTTTCATCATTAATTAACCCTTTAAGGGAAACTGGTAAAGATGTAATTTCCAACTCCAAAGGCATGATAGCTTCCACACCCTACATAATGTTGTAAGGCGTCATTCCCATCGCCATACGAATGCTTGTGCGATAGGCCCAAAAATCATATGTTAACTAGATAAGCCAATATTTACCATGTTTATTTACTATTTTTCAAAGAATGAGCTCAAGAGTTTTATTAGATGCTTCAGCTTGGCCATTGGATTGAGGATAGTAAGGTATACAAAATCTATGTTGAATATGAAACTAATCTAGGAATTGCTTCACCTCTTTATTCTTGAATGTTGTACCATTGTCATAAACAAGGGTGGAAGGCAATCCAAAGTGAGAAATGATATTATTTAGAAGAAAGCTACAAATAGCTTCAGTTTTCATGGATCGAAGTGGGATAGCTTCAACCCAAATTTTGAAGTAATTTGTAGCAGTGATGATTGTTCTTTAGAAGGAGGTGATATCTTTCCAATTATATCCAACCCCCATTTTGTGAATGGCCAAGGATAGGTTTGATTCTAAAGTTCTTGAGTAGGTGCATGAATGAGACGACTATGTTGTTGACATTACAAACACTTCTTGATAAAGATGAAGGAATCTTGTACCATTTTTTTCCAAAAGTATCCCATGTGGATTAGTCTTTGCACTAGGGATTTACCACTAAAATTTCCACCCCTAAAACCCGAATGAGCTTCCTTAAGGTCGAGGGGTATTTTTTCTTTAGTGAGATACCAAAGAAGAAGACCATTGTAGGATTTTTGATAAAGAAAATTGATAGTACATCATAATGGATTGAAAACTTTCATATCCTATTGTGATGATTCTTTGTCGTATCATTAGGAAAGTTTACATAATTCAGATAGTTGTAAATGCTAGAATACCATTCCACCGAGTCTACATGAGTACACATGAGAGCATCAAATTTAGGTTGATTAGAAACAACAGGACAGAAAAGAATATGAACCAAAAGGTGGTATTCTTCTATGTCCTCATTCGAGGTACTAGGGAGGAAGTGCTCACCATGGCATCCGTGTGTTGATTTTCTCTCCTAGGGATGTTGTCTATCATGAAAGAAGAGAGGTGATCAAGGAGGAACAAAGACAAATCTTAATACTGAGAGGGTAAATGCAAGAAGATGAGTCCATGAAATGTGGAAGTTTTTCCCTTATCAAAAAACTCAAAATCGACGCCCGCACAAGTAGTGGAGTTGGCTTGGACTGTGGGTTTGCTCCCCATCGGTTCCAGGTTCGAATCCAAGTCCTGAGCTTACCTGATGCATGTGGTTTGTGGGCTATTGTGTGCATCCCTAGGGGACTAGTCTCACCTCAGCTCACCCCATAAAGGGAACATGTTGGGCTAAGTCACAGGGATGCCCCTAGGTTACAAAAAAAAAACCTGAAATCAGCTTCAATAAAATGGGATCCCATTTAGGTTTATGGCCTTGAGCCAAAAATGGGATCCCGTTTCATTAAAAAAATAATTTTTTGTATTTTTTTTAAATCGGATCCCATTTTCAAAATGGGATCTAGTTTTTAAACAACGAGATCCAGTTTCAAAAAAACATAAAAAGTAATTTTTTTATGCTTTTAAGAAATGGGATCCTATTTCATAAAAGCATAAAAAAATATTTTTTATGAAACGTGATCCCATTTTTTAGAATTTGAATTTTTAGTTGGGTTTTTGCTTTATTTTTCGATTCAAAAAAAGGCTTGGGGACCCGAACCTAAGCTTTGGACTTGGTTTGACCTGCAACTTGAAGATCATGTCATTGCCACAAGAAAATAGTTACTTTGGACATATGTCTAAAGACCTTTTTTGCTAAATTTTTTGACGAAATTAAAACTCATTATAGACAAGACAGTGTAGATTCCAAATATGTAATTTTTTTTTACAATTGGACTATTTTTTCTATTTTTCAATTAATTTCTAATGAAACAAGTCCATAAAATTGAAATATTAGGGTTTTTTAATATTTTAATAACTTTTTATTAACTTAAATTTTTGAAAAACAAATTGTACGAAAGTGTACTTCAAAAAATTCTTTTCAATTTGAAAAAAAAGAGTAAAAAATGATAATTTTAGGTCATATTATGTGTGACGTACACGACAATTTTTCTAAACAACAAATATGACCAATAAAAAATTAACAAAAAAAATTCAATAAAAAATTACAAAAAAATATTGAAAGTGTGCTTTAGTGAGTTACAAATATTTTCCCAAAAAGATTTAAAAAAATATGATTATTTAGGTCAAAATATGGATGATGTACACGTCCATCGTATGGTAAAAAAAAGTGACTTTTAAACAGTGGTTTTTAGAAATAGCTATTGAAAATCAATTTATATCGTATGGGTATTAAAATAAATTACATATTTGGAAACTAGACTCTGAGTACTACATTTTATTATTAGTGAATTTTTTAAGATTCCATCTCTAAGTGCTTCAAATTTTAAGGTCAAATGTAACAAATTCTGAAAATTAGGGAAAACACTTCAACTTTTTGGCCAAAAAGAGGACTCAACTTCTTGCACACACTTGAGAAAATTTACTTTGTTTATCTTGATACATCCCCATAATTTGATTCACGATAAGTTTAGAGTCACAATTTATTTGAAGATGTTTTATGTTCAAAGCAATCACGACACGCAAGCGAAAAATAAGGGCTTCCTAGTCTCCAATGTTAGTGCAGTGAAATTCTAATCAAAAGGAGAGAGGGATTGGCTTACCCTCAGACAAGATGAGGACTACACCCACCCCAAACCCAATTTTACATCTCGATCCATTGAAATACATGTCCCATACATGATCGTGACTAACAGAAGAGACATCATCATCATGGAATAAGTCTAGACTAGGGTAAGAGCGAGATGAGGGAGCATCTGCCAACTGATCGACAACTTCTTGACCCTATATTGATTTCTAAGTCATGAAATTTATGTCAAACTCAAAAAGCAATATTACCCATTTTACCAACCTTCTAGGAAAGTCAATTCTAGTGAAAAAATGCTTCAAAAGATCACTTTTCACAATGACATGAGTTTCAACATGGAGAAGGTAATGCCTTAGCTTTTGCATTGCGAAGATTAGAGTGATACACTAATTCTCCATAGTGGAATAAATAGTATAGTAATCAACAAGGACATGACTAATGTAATAGACCACCCTCTCTCTACCATCATCATGGTACTAAGTGAGCAAGGTTGCTAAAGCATAAGGTGATGCGGCAATATAAAGTAGAAAGGGTCTATCCTACATAGATGACATTAGTATGGAAGGATTGCCTTGGTAACTTTTTATTCACTCAAGCATTTTGGCACTCATCATCCCATATAAAATATAAATCTTTCTTCAAAAAATGTGTGAAAGGAAGGGTATGGTCTGCCAACTGAGATATAAATATATGAATTTCCTAAATCTTCCCTTGCAAGCTCTATTGTTGAGAGATGTTTCTAGGTGGAGGCATGTTAATAATAACATTTATCTTATTTGTGTTGACCTCAATTCCACAATGAGAAACTATAAATCCTAAAAAAATCCTGCATCTACACTGAAGAAACATTTAAGAGGATTCAACCTCATCTTATAGATTCAAAGCCTTTCAAAGATAAGATGAAGATTTCGTACATGATCTTGACGAGTTATAGATTTTTCCAAGATATTATCAATGTAGTCTTCTATAATTTTGTGAATGAAATCATGAAATATTAGAGTCATCACTCATTGGTAAGTTGTTCCTACATTCTTTAACCCAAATGGCATGACCACATAGCATAAGGTAACCCAAGGGGTAGTGAAGGCTATCTTATACTCATCTTTTGGGTTTATATGAATCTAGTTATAGTTCAAGAAGCCATACATGAAGGACAAGGCATGGCTTGTAGTCAAGTCTATAATCATATTGATATTAGATAACAAAAAATAATCCTTAAGAGAAGCCTTATTAAGATCATTAAAGTCAATGCAAACATGAATATGACCATTAGGTTTGCTAACGACAACGATATTCGAGATCCAAGGTGAATAGTTGATAGGACATATAAAGCCTACTTTTAATAGCTTCTCTATCTCAATCTTAACTAACAATGCAACCTTGGGATTCATCTTTCAGATTTTTTTTTGGCATGCTTTGTATCAGGACATAGGACGATATTGTGAATCACTATGGACTCATCAATACCAGGCATATCCTTGTATGACCAAGCAAAGATATCAAGATGAGAATGTAATAGATCGAAATGTTCTTAAGATTCCTCTAGAGAAAGGAATTTCCCAATCATAATTACATTTTCAAAGGATTTAGGATCCATGAATATTTCAATAGTATCCCCCTTGAGGAGAGGACTACGGTCTTCAAGGTGAGGTATAGGAACGCCATCATGCACTCCCCCTTGAGGAGAGGACTACGGTCTTTAGGTTGAGGTATAGGAACACCATCATCCAAGTTAGATAGAGGAGCCACCTCATCCACATTCAAGAGGGATTCTCCAAAGTATTCTTGTTTACTCAAGTGATATGATAATTTTCGCTTATGGTGAAAAGAAGGAAAGTGAGAGTAAACACCCAAGAATTCTTCTAGAGCATCTTCCAAAGAGAAGAGATCTAGCAAAACTTAATTGGGTTCTAACTTATCCTCAATCAACTCAAGATGAACTAAATCAAGAGGTTCAACTAAAATCATATTAACTCTCCACCATGGTTTTTTCATAGCTTATTAGGAGAGCAACCTAACCCAAATTTATGCTTGTGAGGCTTAACCAAGATAGGGATTTGAATTCCTTGCTTGATACAGCCAATACCTTTTCTCCCATAGCCATACTTAAAAATGAGCTTATATCCAGAGTCGTAATGCATCTGTAAAGCTTGGGGAGAGGGGGTTCCACTTAGAGAGCATCATTCCTCCAATGGGTGTCAAATGCATCCATGAGATCACAACCATTCTCCCCATTGAGATTAAAAACATTAACCTTGTTGGAAAAATAAATGACTATCCTCCTTAGTAGGGGAATAGTTGGGTTCTTGGAAAGGGTCACAACTGTCCTTCTAAATGGGAAGTTGGTCAACTTTCATATCAAAGGTATTTGAAGTTATTGGAAGGTTGAGATGGATGGGATCCACTTTATATTCTCTGATAAAGAATTCAGAGAACTCCAAAGATCCCCAATCCTCACCAAGAAACAAATTTTATTTAGAAGAAGAAGTAGATAGGGAAGACTTGGGACTCTTCACTTTCGATTGTTCCTCTTTAGGGACATTCATCTTAGCGGTAGTCTCTAGGGACAACATCACTAAGGAACATGTAAATGCATCAAAAGTTAACAATGAAATGAAATTCTTAAGAGTGGAAACAACCAATGCTTGACTAGCAACTATCATCTCGTAAAGGTCAACAACTTAAGGGTTAGCCTTGATTATAACTACTTTATTGTTAGCTAAAAATTTTATGGAATGATTAAAGTGGAAGTAATAGCTCGTATAGCATGAATCTAAGGTCTTCCCAAAATAATATTGTAAGGTAACAGACCAGGCATCACATAAACTAGAGTGGGTAAGGTAATGGGTCCCAATCACAAAGGCAAGATTATCGTGCCTAGGGCTTGATGACCAGCGTTATTGAATCCATGAATATACAAAGAAGCAGCTAAAGAAGAAGAATCAACCTTAATATTAGGTAATAGGTCTATACAATAAACATGTTGAGAGTTGAACTGGTGACAATGAGGGTACGTCTAATGCTAATATTATTAACACTAACTATGATCATTAATGGATCCACCTACTTCTGCACATCCAGGGTTGGGAGTTCTTGTAGATAGAATGTGATATTTGATGAATCTGCATGAATATGAGCCATCAATGCATTAACATCCATCGGCCTAGTGGAGGTAGGAAAAAGGATATTTTGTAAGGATTCTTGAAGCATACCTTGATAAACCAAAGCGGTCTAAAGAAAATCCCAAAGTGGGACCTTAGCTAAAGTAACACAAAGTTTTTCGACAAGATCATAATCACCTGGTGATTTAGTCATAGGTTTAGGTGTTGAAGGAAGACTTGGTTGAGAAGGTGGTAAAGAAGTAGGAACCAAAGTAGGATGAGTTGTAGACATAGAAGGTTGTTGATTCAAGTTCTATTGATTTCTTCTAGTGTTATATGTGTGCCCTACAACATTGTAAGAGGAAGAGTTTGTAGCTTTTAAGAACCTTGTATACAAATACATTGAGTCATTAGGATATAGGACCCCATGGATAGAATGGATCCTCTTAGGAAAAGGGCTAGTTGGATCCAAGTAAACAATGGGTCTCTTATACTTTTTAGGAGCCACAGAGACAACAATAATATTTACCTTATGAAATTGCGGAGAGGAAGTAGATGTTTGTGATGAAGAAGTTTTCTCAGGAGATCTATGGATAGGAGAAGATGCTTCGAAGAAATCATCCAAAGCATCATCTAACATATCAAAATATTGCTTAGAGAAAACATCATGTTTACATTAAAACATTGCAAAAAAAGATCTGACATGTTCATGTTGGGTTCACCAAAATGTAGAGAAGGGGGATTTGCAACTCACAAGTCTCTTGCTTTCCAAGAGAATCCTAGGGAATGAACTACCCTAAACTACCTCAAGTTTTGTCTAATTGAACTAGAAGGAAAAATGAAGAAATTGAAAAGAATAGCCTGGAGATAGAAAATTAAATAGGGTGATTAGACAAACTACTTCAAAAATCAAAAGAGTGGGATACTAAAATCTCTGCCACAGAAGAAGAAACTCTCGGCCATAGGACAATAGCATGGGATTAGGATGCCAACATGGTGCATTGTATCTTAGAGGCATGATGGCCTCCTAAATGGATGGAGTGCTAAACCCTTAGACAAATATTTCACAGACCTACTAACTAGCTCATATATGAGGTTCGTTTATTCAAGTAAATTGATAGAAAGTAGAAAATGCTAGAAATACACAAGGAAATAGTGATTCAACTTACAAAGGGTCCTGCATTTGATATCTTTCTCCAGTCTTCACTCAAACAACCTACACATGAGAAAAATGAGGGAAAATTTTGGGGCTATTTTGGGGCTTGCCACAGTCAAATCCCCATTTTGGTGTTCCCACCTCCATAGACAACCAGATAGATAGAGAAAATGGAAAAAACATAAATAAATACAAGGTGATAAAATAAAATCCTTCTCAAGGAGGAGAACCCATATCACCAAATAAAGTTGCAATAAGTTATCTATTCACAAATAGACAAGAAGCAAGAGAGCATTACCAATAGTCTGTGGCCCCCTCTTGACTTGAAATATGCACCATTGATTGCCTGCAATAGAGCTTTGGATGTTGGAGGGACCTCAGTCTAATAGAGCTTCACGATGGAAGCAAGATTGAGAAGAGAAGATCAAGGGTGTAGAGGAAAAGTGAGAGAGTGAGTGTTAAAATCCAAGAAGTTGGAAAATTAGAGCAAAGGAATGAGTTTTGTGTTGTTACATGGGTGGGACGAGCCGTTATGCTTGTATGTTAACTACAAGGACATGTGTTGCAAGCCAAATATTCCAAGATTCCTCATTTCAAACTCAAAAGAATTAAGGGACGCTAGTGCACCGTGCGGACCTCCATGCGCCATGCAGGCATCCAACTCATCATTTTTTGGGAAATGAGGTGGTATACTATTGTCGCTTCATCATTGGTCTTTATGGAGTTGAAATCATGAAATTTTGACCCATACGACTCCTTTTGTAAATGCAACTAGCTGCAATAAATGCGGGGTCAAATGTGCAAATGTGAAATTTCCCCCAAGGTACAATTTTATGACATTACACTAATTTACCTATACCCATTTCTAACATTAATTTGAAATAACTATTACTTTTTTCCTAAATTGTTTCTTCTTTCTTAGTAGCAACAATCTCTTTATCAACTTTGGTTCTTAATACTTTGATATATTTGCATGCCTTCTTCATATCAGAGATAAGCTTTGTTCCTTTAGTTAATATATATGCGGCCCATTCTTTGACAACCTTTCCATAGCCCTTATAGCCTTGCATCTTATTCACCATTTCATTCCTAATGGAAGATGCCAAATCAAATGTGGCACTAGCCTGAATGATTGGTTGGGGAGCCAAATCTAATATAAATTTCAAGCAATCAGGAAAAATCCTCACTTGATGCTTCAACTCATCCTTGATTTGTTTGTCTCTAGCTATTCTTTCCACCAACTAGGAGCAATTGTCACTTGGAAATTATGCACATCTCCATCCCTGGTAGAAGGCCCTAAATTAACTCTAGTGATGTTGAAATCACTAACAATTGCTTATCTTTCTTCTTTCTACACTCACAGGTGTACTACTTCTACATAGATATTCCTAATACTCCCATCTTCCAACAACTTGGATCATGTAGTCTTTAGTTTCTTAGGTTTGGGATTTCTCTTAATTAATTGACAAACAAAATATTTTTCAGGAAGACTAAGTTGAACTTTTTTCCTTTTCTTAGACATATTTTTCTCTAACCATGAAGTGGAAGTTGGTGTAGTCATGGATTTAGAACTAGGAGTTCAGTGAATTACAAGACTCTTCTAAGAGGGGGAGTATCAAAAGTTCTCATTTTAGAAGAAGATGGATAAGTAGGACCTATCCTAGGAGAATTTTGTGGTTCTCTTAGAGGAGAAGAATTGGGAGAAGAAGGAACACTTTCCTGTTAAGGAGAAGAAGATGCATTAACTATTTCTTCTTCAGGTACAACTTATTTTTCTTTGTCTTTTCTTTTCCTTCATTTATGGAATCTTCTCCACAAGTCTTCTTTGATAAACTCTTCTCTAGAGGTTCCTCATCACCACCTCCTTATCCTCCTGGAATGATTTAATGAGTGGAAGGTGATTGTATATCGAAGGATGAAGGTACTTGACTACTCTCTCTCCAATGATGAGTGTCTTGAGACTTAGGAAATGAGCCCAATCTAAATACTAGTCACCACATGAATGACTATTTTTATGAATAAATACATTAAATCTTCAAAATCATGGGCTCTTTCATTACCCCTCAACATATGTAAAAGCACAATTATATCAAAAATTTCATTCGCAAAGTGAGTTATGTGCAGCTTCTTAGGAATTTGGGATTTTCCTCCCTTTGGTGTCACAAACCACTCCTAGGAAATAACATTCTTGTATTGTCCCTCCTTTTCATAAAAAAATATTATAAGAAGAAGTTAAATTAAAGTCTGAATATGCCTCTCTTTGGTAGTTTTAGACATGAGGTAAAGGTATATCTATTGATTTTTACCATCAATATATTGTCATTTGTTCTGACTTCTCTAGCATGGGGGTTGTAATGATTAATGCATTCTAAGACTGGTCAAGCCAATACTTTGTACTGCTATAGGAAAGGTCACGACTTGTAGCAATCTGGTTTTGATAGAACACTGAGTAATTGGGGATTTGTCTTTCATCCCAATCCTTTCCCATAATTCATCTAAGTTTATATGTCCTAATTTTTTGTCACAAATTTCTAGTAATGTGCTTGACAGACTTGAAAAATGTTCCTAGTCCAGATATTTAAGCTTCACATTGAATAAAATTCAAATGAGTGTAGACAAAATTCATTCTGATGAATGGTTAAATACACTTATATGTGAGCTATTCAAAAAATATCCAATTTTTCCAAATTCACTAGAGTTTCTCCCAGATTATTCTATGATGAGTTAAGGCTTAAGAAGAAAACCACTATACCCTTATATTAGACTCAGGTCCTGAAAATTTTGTTACTCACACTCCTCTACCATTGTAGTTTTTGCATCAATAGTCTCCAACTCCTTAATACTCTAGTCTATAGAAACAATTGGATGAGTTTGTATACGATTAACATGGATTAGATCATACTCATCATCATCCAAAACTTGGATATCCCAATCTAATATAAATGTTACTATCTTCCTTAAAGTTAGTCTCATCCAACTTCTTCTGCAAACCTCATATTCACCAATACAATCTGCCCAATATTATTCTAAATGCAAGATATGGTGAAAACCAGGCCCTATTTGTAGGTTATCTTTAACAATATTCTTACTCTTAAAAGGGAACCTCCTTTCATAGAATTGCATTGTGTATCTTGCTATGTCCCTTTCAATATTGAGGGCATCAGACATTGAATTACAAGAATAATATCCAAGGCCAATGAGGAACTACACACATACCTTTTCCCTCTCTTGAAACCTTTTGTTCACTTCTACAATTTGTTTGCACACTTCAATTAAGATAAATTTTTCTTCTACATATTTGGGTAGTTTATAGGGGATTCCATCAAAACCCCCAACTCTAATATAGGTAAACCTTTGGAATTGAATGAAATGGCTACCACAGTTGTTAATCAATTGTGCAACATTAGGATATATCCTCTCACACTTATTCCCTTGTATCTCTCTTACCATCCTCATGGTAAACAGATCACTCACCCTCCTAAAATTCTTGTAGCTTCTTTCTAACCAGAGATTATCATAGTAGTCATAGATCTAAAAATCCTAATCTTGGACTTCAATTGGTCTCAAGCTGGACCAAGGTCTTGTGTAGGAAATACCATAGAACATGTAGGAAGACATGTAAAAGAACTTGTTGAGTGGAAAGTGAGTAATCATTTAATGCACTTGGTCACATATAAGTTGATCCCAATCTAAATATTTCTCACCATGAATGACTATTTTTATGAATAAATACATCCAATCTTCAAAATCATGGGCTCTTTCATTACCCCTTAACCTATGTAAAAGCATGATTATATCAAAAATTTCATTCAAAAAGTGATTTATGTGCAACTTCTTTGGAAATTGGGATTTGTCTCTTTTTGGAGTCACAAACCACTCCTAGGAAATAACATTATTGTATTGTCCCTCCTTTTCCTGAAAAAGCTGATAAGAAGAAGTGAAATTAAAATCTGCATATGCCTCTCTTTTTTAGTTTTAGACATGAGGTGAAGGTATCTCTATTGTTTTTTACCATCACTATATTTTCATTTGTTCTAACTTCTCTAGCATGGGGGTCATAATGATTAATACATTCTAGGACCAAGTTAATACATTGTACTGCTATAGGAAAGGTCACAACTTGTAGCAATTTTATTTTGATAAAACATTGAGTAATTGGGGGTCTGCCTTCTTTCCCAATCCTTTCCCATAATTTTTCTAAGTTAATATGTCCTAATTTTTTGTCCCAATTTTTTGGTAATGTTCGTAACAAACCCAAAAAATGTTCCTAGCCAAAATATTTAAGCTTCATGTTGAATAAAATTCAAATGAGTGTGGAAAAAATTCATTCCTGGGAATGGTTAAGTTCGCTTATATGAGAGCTATTCAAACAATATCCAATTCTTCCAAATTCACCAGAGTTTCTCCCAGATTATTCTACGATGAGTTAAGGCTTAAGAATAAAACCACTATACCTTTGTATTAGACTCGGGTGTTGCAAAAGCTATTACTCATACTTCTCTACAATTTTTCCCTTTCATCTCTTGCAAAATTCATCTCCAAATGCTTGTCAAAATGAGCTCTTTAGGTAGCATAATTCCCTTATAAGCATCTGCAATCAATGCCTGGAAGTATTAGGTGGACATTGATGACACCTATAATAATTAGAGTGTGTAAGCTTTCCCATCTTGCACCAAGCTCTAACATTTTGGAATTTTAAATTAAAATGACTATGAGGGATTTTCAAAGAATTTATTGGTTTTGACAACCCTGTCGAAGTCCAACAAAGGTTTCAAAACCTTTTTCATCATCTAAAAGTCTTTGTTAAAACATTATTGAAAGAACCCAATCTTTACAATGGGAATGAATTTGGTTATAGTCATGGTTTTGACAACCAAGTGTTGGGGAATGACATAGGTTTCGAAACCTACATAAAGTTCTAAAGCTCATTCTAAACTTTAACTTACTTAAGACTTTTGCAATGCCACCTTTTGAGAGAAAAAATTTACTTTTTAAAGCTGGGAACAGTATACAGCCAGATAAAAGGAAGGTTTTCAAAACCTCATCAAAACCTAGCAGAGGTTTTGAAACCTATATAAAGTTTCAAAACTTCAATAATTTGGCCAAAAACTCAATTCTTCTTCTTCATCATTGGTATTTGGTTAGGTTGTGAGAACCACCTCAAGATCCAACATAGTTTCAAGAACCTTTGAGAAAGCCGACCGAAGAGTACTATTAAGCTTAATTATGAAGGCAGTGGGATGAAAGAAGGTTGTGACAACCTTGAGGCGGAACCCGATAAGGTTTTGGAAACTAATGAATAAGCTAAAACTTTATGATAAGGCATATTTAAAAAAATTACATAGTTTTTAGAAGGGAGTTCAAAAGTATTGTAACACTACTAAAAAATATCATAATTCTAGTTTAATTAATGTGTATTTAGGGCTATTTATACTTACTGCATTTTAATTTTGGCTAGTAATTCACACTACCTTCAATTATTTGGTCTCATAGATCAATTTCTTAATCATCTTGCCTTTCCTTATGTTTAGTCTCTAATTTAATGGTTTCATTAGCATCATGAAAAAATGAACTAGATCTTGTTTTGTTCTATTTGAAGAGGTTGGAGAGTTATGATGTAAATATCTATTGGAGAAATAAAAGAATTCATAGGAGAAATAATCTAACTAGCAAGACTAAATACCCTACTCACAAGAGATGCACTATATGCTTTCCATTTTTATTAGCCACTAACAGAGAGCTATATTTAAAATACCCCCCTTCTCTTTGGAGAGTACACTTTGAGATATCATATTTCTTTCATGCTAATACAATTACATGTTACCCTTACTTATGTACTTCTTATGATGGTGTATGTGCATAAAGATAGGGTTCAAAAAGTGGCTAAAATTTAATAATTCTCCAAAATGCACTCACATGTAGGAATCATAATGTACAATGTGTTATATAATTCTCACATTATGTATTGCATATATTTTTCATAATGTAAGAATATTATAATTCTCATGTGTTCTAGTTTATACCAATCAAATGCTACCATTAGAATTGGAACAAGTTTGAATTTACAATTTTAAGGGTTGCACATGCAATTTGGATGCCAAAAATATGTTTACAAAAGATACAAAAAACACAAAAACATTTTTGAGTGTGCTCTCCATCAAGTTCACATGCTTTATATGGAAAGATTCTCAAAAAATAGTATGAACTCAAGCGTCTATCGTAACTTTCTAACCATCTATTTTTTTTAATCTAAATATATTAATGTTTTAAACTTTAATTTAGACTTTTAATAGTTGTTTTTATTTCTTACAAAAACACATGTATTATCTTTTTCTGTATTTTTCAATCTATTTATCCAATTTTGAAAAACTCATTTTGATATTCTACAGTTCATTTTTTACACATTGAAAAAAATGATTTTTCTTTTTATTAAATCAGGTGGGAGCATGCTTATTTTTCCATTTTTCAAATTGTGTCCACCTAAAAATTAATAAAAAATAATATATTTATAAAAAATTCAAGGAAAAAAACTTGATTACATGATCTTAGTTACATTTCCATTGAAGGGGTTCTAACAAATAATTAAATAATGTCAAAAAATAAAAGGAGCATGCTTGATGCTATGTTATATTTTTGAGACAAAAACATGACCACTTTGTATGTAATTAGCATTTGACCCTCTTAATCTCCACTATTTTTAATAATTAGTTTAGAAATCAGATTCCAAGCATTAGAATTCTCATTCTTATCAAATTTTTAAAATTTGAATGTAATCATCTCAAATTTATTTTCACAATTTAATTTTTACTAATTTTTTTTTTTTAAAAACAGCCACTTATGACCTCCTTTTCCATGCACTTACACAATGATATCTTTATGGCATTTTAATTTTAATCTTTCCACAAAATACTAATTACATATTATTCCTTATTTCTTAGTTACATGTTTATTCTATATTTACATACTCGTAAATCTTTCATGAAATACCTTTTGTACATGGCTTGACCTCATAATTGGGGGAAATATTTGGGGCAACACATTTTTGTATATGTGGCCATCTCTTACACTATCTCCTCTCCTCAAATTGTATTCATTATAATGTATTATACTCATTATTATGATTTTGATGGGTCCTCCATGCATAGATTGAAAGGCTACACCAACTTTCTAACTCCTTGATAACCTTATATGGGGACATCTCATTTTTAGATTTTGAATGACTTCATGTTATACATAGATTGAGGGGGCACACTAATCTCAACTCCTTGAAAACCCTATCAACATGGTGTCATCTCAATAGAATCAAATTGTATAGAATGAGAGTGACAACTCAATTATAATTGCTTGTAAAATCATAAAAAATTATCATCTTATCTCTTCACACCTCTTTTTACTTGGTTATATGCACTAGTTCCAATTCCGTGACTCCATCTTGCATTTCATTTTCAGAAATATGGTGATAGTGATCCTTATATTCATGGAAATGACTTAAGTTGGCATCTTTATTGATCATTTTAGTGCAAGTGTTACTAGTGACTTGTGGTGCTCGTGTGCACAAACTTAAAGTGATATCTTCATGAATAAAATAAAGAAATATTAGAACTATCATCCAAGTTGTATCCTTTTGAAAAACACATGTTACTTTTTTCATCGTCATGTTTAACTTTAGCATGCATGATTCATGATAGATATACATACACGTTAAAGTTCACATAAATATAAAACAGAAAAATGTATACTTTTGTATTAAAAGCACATATCCCATCCTAATATCAGATTTGAACATTACCTTGTCCTTTAACCAACGCAGTCCCTGTTGAGGATGGCAAAAGTATTTGCCCAACAAGTGATCCTCGTGGCCAAATAATGAAAGTTGAAGATGGAATAAATGCCAGAAAAGAGACGCTCCACTTTCTACGGACACGGGCAAAATTCCTCACTGGCAGTCTTCGTACCTGGGCAGTTGAAGATGGAATGAACGGTTAAGAATTCCCTGGTGGTTCCCTTCTCCATATCGCAGGAAATGCAATTTGCAAATGTTGTGTGTATGTCTTGTATGGGGCAAACTTGAAACCCATGCATATTACTCCTACTGTCATGGGGCTGTCAGACACGAGTGTTCTGCTGAGGTAAGTGCATATAATTTAGAGGATGGAAGGCAATACCGATACTCCTATATTTAATGTTACGCTTTAAAGACAAAATGCATTGCGCATGTTTCAGGCCTGCCTCAATTACTTACCAATCATTCAAAGACAAATCAATTGGTACGAGTGTCAGCCCATAAAAAGCATTCAATCGAACACACTCATTCTCACATGTTGATCCATCCGTACAGTGTTTTCTTTCATCAGTTAAAATGGTAAGGCCAGATTAATGACTCTGGGTTATACTATCATATTCGACATTCAATTGGAATGCTTTTTGTCCTTCAAGTCACTAGCATTTGTTTAATCGTTTGCTGAAGATTTGTTCGATTCAAATTCTCTGATATTCGTTAATACAGTAGTTATGCAATCTGATCGCATCATTGGTCAAAATCTGACTCGAAGTATATCTTTATATGATAATCTAATATAAGACGTTTATTTATTTTTAAATAAATAAAAAATCATTGTACAATTTATGAGGTGATAAAACAAAAATCATTGCAGTTAAACAATGAAAATAGAATGTTGTGATGCTGTCCACTTTAAACAATCCAAAAAATCAATAAAAAATCACTGCACATGAAAATAGAAAATAGATTTTTGTTTTTTGAATTTGCTACCACTTATATGTTGTGTTATCATTGTAGAGTTGTGTCTATTGATGTAATAATAGAATTTTTTTAAAAAAGGTAAAAAAATATGATCATAAGAGTTGATCATGACACTCCATAGGATAGCGTATATCAAACTTCAATAGAATTGACCTAACAATTATGAATGAATTGATATATAAAGGATACATAATGTCATAATTAATATGAAAATTAAATAAATTAATTTGTTAGCTTCAAATTTCATGAAGATATTAATTTGTTCAAGTGTTAAAAATAAATTTGTTATGATATTTAAAAATAGTTGTTTATAACATAATTATTATTATTATGAAAATTTGATTGTAAAGTTTTTTTGATTCATTTTAGGAATTTAGGAGTGTTCTCTAAGAGTTTAGGTTTAAATTTGTGCATGGAATTAAATCTTGATTTGTTGATTTAAACTAATTAAATTATGATGAATAAAAGTAATTTGCCTTGGTCTTTTCATGTCAATAAGAAATTGACAATACTTACAATAATCTTTAGTGAATTTGTTGAATCATAAGGTTCATATTCTCCTCAATTTAACCCCTAAGTGGACCAACTCAATGATGATGAACCAAGAACAAGGACAACAAGAAAGTGTATAATTTTCTCCTAGGATGAAGATGATGTAATCCTAGTGTAACATTTCTATATCATTTTGCAAATATATTCTAGATATGCTTAATAGATTCCTAGATAACCCATCCTCAAGATGAAAATGAATTCTAGTTAGTTGTTAAATACACTACCCTAGCATGAAATTCAAAATTATTCACGCTTTAGTTAGCTCATAATAGCAAAAAAAAAGGTGGCAATGTTTTAAATCTAAAACTTGAATTTTAGATTTTGGTGTTCATATCCATGACTAAAAAAAATAAGAAGTCAATTCTACACTTACAAATTTGATCTAAGGTGGTGAGAATAGATTTAGGTATTTGGATCAGATTTTGGGGACAAGTTATGATTAGATTAGGAAAAAAATAACATTATTTTTCAACTTCAATTTAGAATGCAATATTTTACAAACTAATCAAGATGCATTCTTGGATAATCTAGTCAATGCGGGTCTAAAACACATAGAATAGGGCATGGATGTGGATTTTCAGCATAATGTTTTTCCCCCATTTTGAATTTGTATTTAAACTATTATTTAACTATACATGTCAAAGTAAAATACGTAGTTAGAATAAAAATTACATATTTATAAACACTCAAAGGATATAGATTTTCTTAAAGTATAAATATATCAATGTTGATTGTGTTTACTATCCTCAACATTAGTGTTCTATATTGAAAATTGCATGCAAAAAGAAATGATTACAATGAGTAAAAAAATCAAATCATTTAAAATGAGGTTAAACATAACCACTAAAACTATTTATAGAAAAGTAAAATGTAGTAGGTTGAAAAATATCATTAAAAGAAGAGAGTAAGATCACTTTGACAAGTAGAAAAGGGTCTCTTAACATGAAGAAAATAGAAGGAATTTTGATCAAGTGGATAAGGGCTCCAATGAAGTGGGAAAATGTAAAATATTTTGACCAATCAAATAAGGTGACAAGGGACTTTGATTGTGTGGAATAGGATCTAACTATGTCAAGATAATATGATAAGGGATTTGACTATGTAGAAATAATTTATTTGGTTATGGTTGTTGGCAAGAGAAAATGGGTTCATAGACTAGTGTAGTAAGCCCTACAATATTTTACATTGTATTTATATCTTAGAAGTTATAATAGAGGAAAGTTCAAACCATATGTGGTTAAATATAACATCTTGTGATAGAATTCAAAGCATCAATATTGATAACCAAGGAAATGATTGTATATGACACAACCCATCTCACACTAGTAAACTTCATAATAAACCCTTTATTGATCATATATATATTCTTTCAAGATTATAGTGATAGAAGTCTATTTTTACCTCTCCTTTCTTTCATATTATTCACCTATCCTATATACACATACTTATTACATTATGGGCATGCCCCTTGTAAGGTTTATATATTTTAGCTCTTATTTATGTCAACGTAGAACTCCACATTCTTCTTGTGCCACTTATAGTGGTTTATATATATGGTGTCATCATTGTGTTATTTCCAAGTGTTAACATAACCTCCCCTTAAAACTAAATCTTGTACTTAAGACATGGATAAATTGCCTATGACCCTTTTAGTTGTTAGATGGCAAAATGTTCTTACAAATATTTTTGAGCTTTATGAAGGTTGTTCACATAGAATCTTGAGTTGATGTAATATGTGTGTAATGATTACTGCTAGAGTTCTTTTTGCATCTGATGTGGTGGTTTGTATCTACATTTTTGTAGCTAACTTATTTGCACCCTTGAGTAATCTAGTGATATGAGCTAGGCATAAACTAACCACTTTATGAATCTATTTAATTTGTTTATTTTTTTCCTTCCCTTTGTTCCTAAATTTGTTGGAGTTGTGTGCGTAGAGTGTCTATTTGGGTTCTAGCTTTACCATGCATATATACCATCACATCATAGGTGGTGGCGATTTATATAATATGAGATTCCAACTAATAAATTTGGTTCTTGAGATTTTTTCATATTGGGCCATTCTTGTAACGCCTGCCATGAAACCCTAGAGAATGTAACACACATAACGGAAGCACATTTTTTTTTTTTAAAGTGTAATTAAACAAGTAAAGTAAACTACACTAACACATACATTCTCTAAGGTATGTGACGACGCTTACTTACAATCCTCATTACTAACAAAAGTTACTAAATATAACTTATATTTTTTTACTCCTGAATTAAAGATCATACATCCAATAACATTAAAATACATCACTTAAGCTATAAAGTACAATAATGATTCATTCACACATTACATTTATTCAATATTACAATTACAATTCTCATTCCCAAATGAGATAGTTTATACAAAAGTGTTACAATTACAAATTACAAGGATTCTCCTTGAATACAATTGAGGAGTAATACAATTACAAGGTATCCAACAGATACAAGTGAGAACATGAAAGAATTACAAATCCACTAGTACACACGAGCTCTCCAATCATGAAGTACCCACCACCATGAACAAGAACTAGGGACCCAATAGAGTAAGGTGCACGTTCCACCCAACCAAGTGGTACCCGAAGGCCCACCCCCCATGCTAGAAGATAGTGAAAGAGCTTCCTAAGAAAAACCTACAACCTCTAGGCACATGCAAAAACAATACTAAGCTATACAAGTACATTACTAACAAAATGGTTACAATACTTCCAGATAACAGTGATCAACTACACAATACAACAAATTGACTGACGATTGTCATAAGAGGAGTGTCATCACAAAGTTGCATGGGTTACCCTGGCAAATCTTCCTATGCTTCGGCCCCCATCTTGGGTTACCCTGGTGACCTCTTACGAAACTTGGTCCCACATGCAATCCAATGCAGAATCGATTATCTTTCATAGAGACAAGATAATTATCTTGTCATTCCAGGCCTTATCGTCTCATCCCAAGTCTATACTAGCCCTTGAGTCCATGAGTGAGACAATTATAATAATTTAAGTGTTTAAACTACCCTTTTCCCCTAACATGTTTATTTAGTTTTCACTGATTAAATTAACTCTACATGAGTTACCTAGACACCACTTTGTGTTTTGGCCCCCATGAAGAGCCACTCCCCTATTAACAACCTAAGGAACCATTACCACTAACCATGGGTAGACAAGATGCACACAAACTAATTACAATACCAATTTAACAACAATATACAACACAACCTGTTCATAGAACCAAGTGTCGAAACTTAATAAAACCCACGTGCACTACCCAAGTTAAATCAAAGGCTAAACCAACACAACTAACAACCTCATCTCAAAGAAAATACATCTGGAAGACTTATAAACCCATTTAACCCAATTTGCCCAAACAACGTGAATAAAAGAAAATACCACTAGAAAGTATTTCACACAATTAAATAAACTATTGTTAGGATTTCCTAAATCCAATTAACTCAATTACACATAACGATAAAAATCATTTTTTTCTAAATAAAATCATTTTATTATCAAATAAATAGTTGCAACTATTATAATAAAATAATCTTAAGATAATTATATTTAAATATATAATATTATTTAAATATATATTTATAAAATCAATTTAAATTCCTAATCATTTAAATATTATCTAATTATTTAAAGTAAATAATATATACATTAAATATATATTAAATAATAAAAAAGAAATATAATATAATATAATATAATATATATAATAAAAAAATAACTTTTAATAAATGCAAATCCCAACAAAAGGCAAGGGACGCAACCTGGACTGCGCCCAACCTCCCCTATGGAGGTTGGGCTACATGTGGTAGCGCTTCCCCCATAGTATGTGGGGAGCGCTGCCACAACAACGCACCCTCCATGCATGTAGTTGTGGCAGCCACAGTTGCACCCCCCCATACATACCAATTTTAAATAAAATACTTCCCCTGTTTTGCCAATTTAGCTGTACGACGAATTTCCAAAAATTCCCAAATTAATTTTGACAAAAAAAAATTAATAAAAATTCCTACAACAATTCTTTGTAGCATATGCACATATATATTATATGTATATATATATACAGTGGATATATATATAATATAAATTTATACAAAATTAAATAAAAATAACTCAGATTTACAAAAGGAGATTTTCTAATTTACCAAAAGTTTAATTTTCATAATTTCATCAAAGGATTTCAATTTCTTGGAATTTACTCATAGAGGTTTTCTATTTTCTTTTGTTGTTTTCATTTTGAATTTCCTATTCTTTAAATCCATTTCCTTACAGAGGATCTAAGAATTTCTCAATTTTTTCTACAGATATTTTTCAAAAAATTCATAGCAAGTTTTACAGACATCCATTCATAATTTAAAATCAAAACTTCTAAACAATAAAGCAATAAAAAACCTCTTTTTTAAAGTCTAAAGAAATAAAATATGAAGTTGACCTTCCCTGCAAACTCCAATCTTCCAGAACCTCTTCCAATATCTCCACTTCTAGACCAAAATGTAAAATTATAGAGCAAAACCTTCCTCCATTTTTAACAGCCAAATTTTCCAAAAAAAAAAAAAATCCTCCCCTTAATTTCCTCAACACTTAGTCAAATTTTTTCAAATATCTCTTTCAACCACCATAGTTATTTCCTCTTTTTCATTCAAATTTTATTTTTGCTTTTAAATAATTTAAAACACAATTTAATTTTCAAATAAATTTAAATCACTTAACCTATGCACTTTACAAAACAACTTTAATTATTTAATTTATTTAATCAACAACTTTAATTTAATTAATTAATTTATCCATTTAATAAGATAAATTTCATCAATAGATTAAATTACCTTACCAATTGAATAAATTAAAATAAATTAAATTAAATAACAATTTTCATCTAAAATACATAAATTAACATTTACAACCACTTAACATTAATTTTCACATATAATTCCCACCGATAATAAATTATCAAAACATCAAAGATGACATGAATCAACAACAAAGAAGACACAAACTGATGACACACTATGACTGGGGTTGTGGTTTGACAAGGAAATCTCGTTACTATCTCCCAATCAATAATATCGTTGGGAAAATGGACATGCTCAGACCTGTGAAGCCAGGTGGAGATGATGTCCTATACCTGCATTCTTGCAACCAAGATGAATGTTGTACATGTATAAAAATCATAACAGTCACACTGTGAAGAGAAATTGCAGATCATAGGGCACTCACAAGCAAGTGATGTAATCCCATCCCCTTCACCAATACAGTCACACAAGACTGACAAGAACAAAGCATCCATAATTCATCATATGATTGTACATCAATATTATCAAATAGCAACTACGCTAATCCATAAGCAACCACATAAAGTATGATCACATCACAGTATAACATTAACATCGCTCTAATGTCAGCTATCATAAAACAATAACAGGGTAACTAAGTCTGTCAAAATAAAACACTATCTAATAGCATAGCAAACCGGAGGGGTGCTACATTCTCCCCCACTAGGATCAGGCTTACTCCTGGAATCCTGCAAACAAATAGGGATAAAGTTCCCTCATCTTGGTCGCATCCTCTCAAGTAGCTAATGTATCATCTCTAGGATCCCACTGGACCCTAACCTGCTCAATATCTCGACCCCTGAGGGTGAGTCTCCTATGTTGCGTGATGGCCACAGGCTCCAAAGCCAACTGCCCATCCTCTAGCTATAAAGCATTCCAATCAAGGATGTGAGATATGTCTGGATGATAAGGCCTAAGAACTAAAACATGAAACACATTGTGAATACACAAGAGATTAGGCGGCAAAGCAAGTCGATAAGCAATTGGATCAATCTTCTGAAAAATCTCAAATGGCTTGACAAAGTGAAGTGCGAGCTTAGATCCCTTTCCATATCAGATTGGACTCTTTCGTGGACACACTCGCAAAAAGACACGCTCACCTACTACAAATTGATGATCCACCTGATGCACATCTGCATACTTCTTTTGCCTATCTTGTATAGCAACCAGATGTTCCTTGATCTGAATCACCTGCTGCTCCATATCTTGAAGCATATCTGGACCCAAAATAACTATGTCCTCTAACTGATCCCAACTCAAAGGAGTCTAACACAGGAACTCATACAATGCCTAGAAATGAGGCATACCAATCAAACTCTAATAGTTGTTGTTATAAGAAAACTCCACTAAATGGAGATAGTCCTCCCATTGTGTCTGCTGGTCCATCACATACATGTGCAACATATCCTCGAGGATCTGGTTGACCCTCTTGATCTATCCATCTGTCTCAGGATGATATGCTGAACTGAAGTTCAACTATGTCCCCATAACATGTAATGATGTCCAGAGAGTTGAGGTGAACACAGGATCCCTACCAAAAATGATCCAATGAGGAATACCATGCAACCTAATAGTATCTCCCATGAACACTCTAGCAACAGAAAAAGCATTATAGGATGAATGAATAGGCAAGAAGTGTGCTACCTTCATCAACCTATCCACCATCACCATAATAGCATCATGTCGTCACGAAGAGTTGGGTAACCGAACAATGAAATCCAATGAGATTATATCCCATTTCCACTCTAGCACCAAATGTGGCTGCATAAGTCCTGCCGGATGTTGGTGTTCAACCTTCACTCGCTGACACTCCAAACACCTCAACACAAAGTCAGTGATATCTCGCTTCATAACTGCCCAAAAATAAAGTTGTCACAAATTGGCATGCATCTTCTTCACTCCTAGATGAGATAAATAAGGTGCTCGATGTGCCTTTGTCAAAACCAAGGTATGAAGATCTCTAGATAATGGAACATAAATGCATCCCATGTGCCTCAACAACCCATCTGAATCTAGAGAATAATATGAGAATCTTCCTTCCAAAACCTTGCCTGACTCTATCTTTGATCTCACCTCCTAGTACCAACTATCTGTAGGAAGTGCTGAAAGAATCTGACTCCTCAAATCCACACCAAGAGTCAACTCAAACAACTCATGTCTCCATCTACTAAAAGTGTCGACAAGTATGTTCTCCTTCCCCCCGATGTACTTCACCTCGAAGTCATACTTACAAAGGAATTCCATCCATTGCCTCTGCCTAGCATTAAGATTAGGTTGTGTGAAGATGAATTGTAGACTCTGATGGTCACTGTGCAACTCAAATCTATGTCCCAACAAGAAATGTCTCCATCTCATCAAGGCATGCACTACTATTGCCAACTCAAGATCATGTGTAGGGTAATTTAATTCATGTTCCTTGAGTTTGCACGATTCATATGCAATCAATCAACCATCCTACATCAAGATTGATCCTAACCCCTCCAAAGATGCATCAGTATAGACAACAAAATCTCCAATAGGATCAAGTATCGCAAGAATCAGTGCACTAGTCAACTTCTCCTTCAGTGTCCTGAATGATGACTCACACTGTTCTGACCAAATGAACTTCTTCCCTTTCCTCTAAAGAGAAGTGATAGGATGTCCTATCCTCGAGAATCCCTCAACAAAACATTTGTAGTACCCTACTAAACCCATGGAACTACGTATCTCTACCACATTAGTCGACACGGGCCAATCAATGATCTCTTGGATCTTTGCATGATCTACTACAATACCCTCTCTTGTAATCACATGTCCAAGGTACTTGACCTCAGTCTTAAAGAACTCACATTTGGACAAGTTAGCATACAATTGATTATCTCTCAAACACTACAATACCTACCTCAAATGCTCCTCATGTTCCTCTACTGTCCTAAAATAGATCAGTATATCATCAAGGAATACCAGTAAAAATCTATCCAAATATGTGTGGAAGACTTTGTTCATCAAGCTCATGAACACAAATGGTGCATTCATCAACTTGAATGGTACCAGAGTAAACTCGTAGTGATCGTAACATGTGTGAAACGTCGTCTTATGGATATGGACATCAAATATGAGTAGCTGATGATACCCTGACTTAAGATCAATCTTTGAAAAGCCCGTAGCACCCTTAATCTGATCAAACAAGTCATCAATCCTAGGTAAGGGATATTAGTTCCTAATTGTCACTTTGTTCAACTAACGGTAGTCTATGCACAAACGAAGAGAACCATCCTTCTTCACAAATATTACTTGTGCTCCCCAAGGTGAAACACTAGGGCAGATGAAACCCTTCACTAACAACTCATCTAGTTGCAAGCGGAGCTCCTTAAGCTCTTGTGTAGTCATATGGTATGGAGCTCATGAAATAGGCTCAGAACTAGGTAATAGATCAATCTTGAAATCAATGTCATGCTGAGGTGGCATCCTTGGAATATCATAAGGAAAAACATCTGCATACTCCTGAAGTATGGGGTGGCTATCAAGAGTAGCCTTCTCCTCACTATCACCCAACTCCAAGTCATCTACTGTCACTACAAATAACTGACATCCCTGATGTACACATCTCCTTAGCTGCATAGCTGAGATCATCCTCAATGATATGGGTCTCTGAACTCCCACAATCTCTACCTCACTACTAGATGCATCAATGTATCGAATCGATTTACATCGACAGTCAATCATGGCCTTGTGAGCCTCAAGCCATTCCATCCCAAAGACAATGTCATATGACCCCAATGGTATAATGCAGAGGTCTAATGTAGTGTGAAAGGATCCAATATCCAATCTATAATCAGGTACTAGGGATTGAACTATAACTTTAGTACTGGAGGCCAATTCGACCTGCCACTTAACATCTTGCTTTGCTGACCTCAATCTACATCGTGCCATGACAAATAATGAAATAAAGGAATCTGATGCTCCAGAATCAAATAAAATGGTAACCCTGTTACCCTGTAACATACCAAATGTCTCTACTATTGTGCTTTGATGATCAGCCTAATGATTATCAACCGCAGCAAATACTTGATGTCCTCTGCCTACATCACCAACTATTGGCTTTGACGCCGCCGACCTCTGAGTGTACCCTAATGTGCCCCTATTGGGACACTGTCGTGCTATGTGACCCTGTTGGCCACACACAAAACATCTAGTACCTCTGCCAAAACCTCTACCTCCAGGAGGTGCACTTGATTGTTGAATGCTACCCCTATAGGCAGACTGTGAACTCTGTGTTATCTACTCATAATTATTGTGTTTATTATGCCTTAAGTTCCTGTCACCACCTAACTAATATCTATCACCCTATCTCTGCTAGAAACTCTTTCTTTTCCCCTATGAATTTTGATACTATCCACTCTATGAAGACACTTGTTGTGTCCTAGGTGGTCTAGCTCCCTGAGTCTAACCACTACATGCACTAGGTCCTACAACTGAAGAACTGCCTATCTATACTCTAGTGTGACCACCTAATGCCATTGCCAGGTTCTCCTCCACCAATCTAGCCTGCACCATTGTTGTCTCCATAGTCTTGGGTTTGAAAACCCGCACACCACCACTGATCTGAGCATTTAAGCCCCTGATGAAATGTTGAACAAGCATGCCCTCATCATCACTGATGCCTGTAAACTTCTTGAGCTCATAAAAATGACTCACATACTGCTCTACGGACATAGCCATCTGTCACAAGGCATGGAACTCATCTCCTCGACGCTGTCACCAATGATCAGAAAGAAATCTAGCCCTAAACCTCTCTAAGAAAAAATCCCAAGATATAGTATTAATATCAATATGGAGCTTTTTCTCCTCCAACCTCCACCAGGTAGATGCAAAATCTCGTAGATACATGATTGCACATCTATCTTTGGTGTTGCTACCATAAGGGTGCATAGAAAAACACCGATTCAGATCTATCAACCACGTCTCAGCCTTTGATCCACTACCCAAACCATCAAATGTAGGTGGACAAGCTCTAAGCAGGTCTCTCATATGAGCAACCATGATTCCCTCTGACTATGCTAGAACCTCTCTCTCACCCATAATATCCTGATCCCTGTCCTGCCTTAGACCCATACGAGCTAGAGTCTCCTCTAATAAACAACGCAACTAAGCATCCCTGATCCCTGGTGGACCCTAATTCTGATCACCAACCTTAGGTACATTTTGGGAAGCCTATTGCTCCTCACGATCTAAGTCATGGGGAACAATGGGAGGTGAATTCTGCTGATTACCTCTACGACCACCTACACAGCCACAACCTCTACCGCGACCTCGCCTAGATGGCATGATCTTGTACAGACACACACCACAACATAAGACAAGGTACGGAAACATAAATCCTATGTAGCTAATAGCTTAATGGGTTCAACATTATCCTAGAGCACCCAATATTTAAACTTGGGCTCTGATACCATGTGTAACACCTGCCATGAAACCCTAGAGAATGTCACACACATAACAAAAGCGATTTTTTTTTTTTAAGTGTAATTAAACAAGTAAATTAAACTACACTAACACATACATTCTCTAAGGTACGTCACGATGCTTACTTACAATCCTCATTACTAACAAAAGTTACTAAATATAACTTATATTGTTTTACTCCTGAATTAAAAATCATACATCCAATAACATTAAAATACATCACTTAAGCTATAAAGTACAATAATGATTCATTCACACATTGCATTTATTCAATATTACAATTACAATTCTCATTTCCATATGAGATAGTTTATACAAAAGTGTTACAATTACAAATTACAAGGTTTCTCCTTGAATACAATTGAGGAGTAATATAGTTACAAGGTATCCAACAGATACAAGTGAGAACATGAAAGAATTACAAATCCACTGGTACACATGAGCTCTCCAATCATGAAGTACCCGCCATCACGAACAAGAACTGGGGACCCAATGGAGTAAGGTGCACGTTCCACCCAACCAAGTGGTACCCGAAGGCCCACCCCCCGTACTAGGAGATAGTAAAAGAGCTTCCTAAGAAAAACCTACAACCTCTAGGCACATGCAAAAATAATACTAAACTATACAAGTACAATACTAACAAAATGGTTACAATGCTTCCAGATAGCAGTGATCAATTACACAATACAACAAATTGACTGATGGTTGTCATAGGAGGAGTGTCATCACAAAGTTGCATGGGTTACCCAGGCAAATCTTCCTAGGCTCCAGACCCCATCTTGGGTTACCCTGGTGACCTCTTACGAAACTCGGCCCCACATGCAATTCAATGTAGAATCGATTATCTTTCATAGAGACAAGATAACAATCTTTCCATTCCAGGCCTTCTCGTCTCATCCCAAGTCTATACTAGCCCTTGAGTCCATGAGCGAGGCACTTATAATAAGTTACCTAGACACCACTTTGTGTTTTGGCCCCCATGAAGAGCCACTCCCCTATTAACAACCTAAGGAACCAGTACCACTAACCATGGGTAGACAAGGTGCACACAAACCAATTACAATACCAATTTAACAACAATATACAACACAACCTATTTGTAGAACCAGGTGTCCAAACTTAATAAAAACCGCGTGCACTACCCAAGTTAAATCAAAGGCTAAACCAACACAAGTAACAACCCCATCTCAAAGGAAATACATTTGGAATTGACTTATAAACCCATTTAACCCAATTTGCTCAACCAAAGTGAATAAAAGAAAATACCACTACAAAGCATTTCAGGCAATTAAATAAACTATTGTTAGGATTTCCTAAATCCAATTAACTCAACTACACATCACTTGCAAATACTCAAAGTAAATATAATTACATTTGCAACATTAAGGAATTCTAAAACTGATAGTTTAATTCCATTTTCCCTCAATTACACATAACGATAAAAATCATTTTTTTCTAAGTAAAATCATTTAATTATCAAATAAATATTTGCAACTATTATAATAAAATAATCTTAAGATAATTATATTTAAATATATAATATTATATAAATATATATTTATAAAATCAATTTAAATTCTCAATCATTTAAATATTATCCAATTATTTAAAATATATAATATATATATTATATATATAATATATGAATATTATATATAATATATATATCATTTATCTAATATAAAAAAAAATAAAAAAATTAATAAATGCAAACCCCAACGAAAAGCAGGGGACGTAGCCTGGGTTGCACCCAACCTCCCCTATGGAGGTTGCACTGCCTGTGGAAGCGCTTCCCCCACAGTATGTGGGGAGTGTTGTCATAGCAGTGCACCCTCCATGGGTGTGGTTGTGGTAGCCACAGCTGCGCCCCCCCACACATACGATTTTTTTTTTATAAACAAAATACTTACCCTGTTTTGCCAATTTCACCGTACGACAAATTTCTAGAAATTTCCAAATGAATTTTGACAAAAAAAAATTAATAAAAATTCTTATAGGAATTCTTTGTAGCATATGCACATATATATTATATGTATATATATATATACAATCATGGATATATATATATATATATATATATATATATATATATATAAATTTATACAAAATTAAATAAAAATAACTCAGATTTATAGAAGAAGATTTTCTAGTTTACTAGAAGTTTAATTTTCATAATTTCATCAGAGGATTTTAGTTTATTGGAATTTAATCACAGATCTTTTATAATTTCTTCTGTTGTTTTCATTTTGAATTTCCTATTCTAAATTCATTTCCCTACAGAGGATCTAAGAATTTCTCAATTTTTTCTACAGAGATTTTTCAAAAATTCACAAGTTTTACAGACATCCATTTAGAATTTAAAATCAAAACTTCTAAACAATAAAGCAATAAAAAACCTCTTTTTTGAAGTTTGAAGAAATAAAATCTGAAGTTGAGCTTCCCTGCAAACTCCAATCTTCCAAAACGTCTTCCAATATCTCCACTTCCAAACCAAAATGTAAAATTACAGAGCAAAACCTTCCTCCATTTTTAACAACCAAATTTTCCAAAAAAAAATGTCCTCCCCTTAATTTCCTCAACACTTAGTCAAAGTTTTTCAAATATATCTTTCAACCACCATAGTTATTTCCTCTTTTTCATTCAAAATTTATTTTTTCTTTTAAATAATCTAAAACACAATTTATTTTTCAAATAAATTTAAATCACTTAACCTATGCACTTTACAAAACAACTTTAATTATTTAATTTATTTAATCAACAACTTTAATTTAATTAATTAATTTATCCATTTAATAAGATAAATTTCATCAATACATTAAATTACCTTACTAATTGAATAAAATAAAATTAATTAAATTAAATAACAATTTTAATCTAAAATACATAAATTAACATTTACAACCACTTAACATTAATTTCACATATAATTCCCGCCAATAATAAATTATCAAAACATCAAAGACGACATGACTTAGCAACAAACAAGACACAAATTGATGACACACTATGACTGGGGTTGTGGTTTGACAAGAAAACCCTGTTACTATCTCCCAATCAACAATACTGTTGGGAAAATGGACACGCTCAGATCTATGAAGCCAGGTGGAGATGATGTCCTGTACTTGCATTCCCGCAACCAAGACGAATGTCGTACATGTATAAAAATCATAACAGTCACACTGTGAAGAGAAATTGTGAAATCACAGGGCGCTTGCAAGAGAGTGATGTAATCCCATCCCCTTAACCAATACAGTCACACAAGAATGACAAGAACAAAGCATCCATAATTCATCATATGATTGTACATCAATATTATCAAATAGCAACTACGCTAATCCATAAGCATAACATAAATCATAAGCAACCACATAAAGTATCATCACATCACAATATAGCATCAACATCACTCTAATGTCAGCGATCATAAAACAATAACAAGGTGACTAAGTCTGTCAAAATAAAAACAATGTCTAACAACATAGCAAACCGAAGGGGTGCTACAGTTCTAAATAGAATTGGTAGAGTGTGTTAATATCACTAGCAATAGTCTAGAGAGATTGTTGATTTGGGTGTCTAAGTTGGTATGAGTTGTTGCACACTTTTTCTTTATCTCCTGCATCCTTTTATTTTCCATCTCCTCTAATGCTCTAGTCTTAATTATATTTTATTTTCTCTCCAGCGATATTATCAATATTTTTCAAAGATTCTTCAATTATTGCCATAATGGTAGGATTGTATCCCTCTAAGCCTAAGGTAGTTTTTCTTGAATAGTGTTGATTGATGTCTCTATTTATTCTACATCCTGGATATGTTTCTTCAGTATCTCATTTCTTTTTGTGTTATGGAACATGTCATCAAAATAAAGATTTTATATGGGAGATATGATTGGGAGGTCTACATGTGTGCAATATAGAGGTAGTTGTAGTAGTTGCAATGTGTTTATTGGTTTTATTTTAATTTTCTAAGTAATTCTTTTATGTGTTGCATGGGTGAGGTGGAGGCTTATGTTATAACCCTATCTAGTTATATTGGTTTCTCTAGGACTTCTTTCTATATTTCTTCTTCTTTATGGGGGCTATTAGTAACTTTGTCTTTTACTTGTTGAGCCTTATTTTCCTCTCCTAACAATGTTATGTATAAGCTTGTTTTGTAAGTGCAATGGTTTTTTTCATAATCCTTTTCTCATCTTGTATATTTTACATCATTAATATGTCTACCTTCATTTAGATCAAAGCTCCTTTTCCCACAATTGTTTTAGCCTTAAATGTTGTTGTTCAATAAATAGGCCTAAAGTGACTTCTTTCAACACTTTTTTTCTAATCTCTTATCAATTTGTACTATTTCTTCCCTTTTTATTTGGTTAAAGTTGTTGGTGATCCCACAATGGTGTGTCCCACTTTTTGGTCAAAGTGGGATATTAAAATCAACATTTTTAACTAGATTTTCACTTTTGGACACTTGTAGAAAATAAACCATTAAGAATTTGAAGATGATGTGAACTAGTGATTTAATAGATTTTGTGTGGATTTTAAATGTATTTTAAAATATTTTAAGAAATAGTTTATGATTTTTTATGTAACTTTTAATAACTTATTTTGTACAGTTTAACTATATAAATTTAAAAAGTGACATTTATTCCATACAACATAACTTCTTTTTATAGAAGCATGATAAACCTATATAATTTTAAATATAATTTATAACATCTATATCTATTGTGTAGATATTTTTTCATAATCTTATGTTAAATATATTTTTATTATTAATTTGTGAAGTGAGATTGTTTATAATTTATACATAGGTTTATACCATACAACATTATTTTTTTGTATGTGTCCAAATTGACATTTTTGTTTTTGAAAAAAGAACATTAAAATACCTAGTGTTTAAATATATTTTTTAATTTTTTAGTTTATTAAATACTATTTTTCCATAAGTGTTGAACATATACATTGATAATCACTGATAAATCTATGTTCATTGAAAAATAGAAAATAAATATAATAATAAAATTAAATAGATTCAAAATTTTAATTTTTGGAAAGATTATTTCAAGCGCTATGATCTTGAAAATTATCTTATCAAGTTGACTATGTTTGAAGGTCCAAATGGAGGTTTGAAACTAAAAATTTTGAAGAAAAATTGAGACACACAATGTGAGAGACCATCATAGACCTTTATTCAAAGGTCCTTAAAAAAAGGGAACCTTAAAACAAAGGTGAGACCTTCATATGAAGGTACCTTTGTTCATAGATTATTTCAATCAAATATCATTGTATCTATCCAAAACATTTTAAAAAATTCATGTCAATATACTATTTTTACTAAAATAAACTAATGTCTTCATTTGAATATTGCCTATGTTCAGAGATATTATTTTATTACATTTCTAAATCAATAAAATAATATCTTTAAATGAAGGTGTTTCCTACTTTTCACCCCTTTAATGTCCCAAGTTTGGAACTCACTATTGTAGGTTTATCATAATATCTCTTCTAAGAAATTCTTTTTTATACTCTCTAGGGTTGTAGAGGAGGCCACAATGTATTTTATGATTGCATCTTTGATTATTTCCTTGTTTTTTTGGCCCACTTGGGTGTACATTTGTGTCATTTTCTAAATAATACCTTTCTTATTCAAGGCACTAGTTAGAAGGTATACATCCATAATAGCTTCTTTGTATGTTTGTTCTTTGTTTAGTGATGTTTTTCTTGCTCTAATTCTTCTCTTTACTAGTTCTTTTCCTTTTCCACTTTCCTCCTAAAACTATGTATCTAATAGTTGTATTATTTTTTATTGTATTACTTTTTTTTTATTCTTCCCTTAACACTAAACTATGGGAGTGCTTTAGGGGCTTCCTTAACTAATGATTCCTCTTGCGTTGTCTCCTTCAATAGGGTTGTTGGAAAATAAAAAAAATTCCCGATTGGACTTGTTCCTCTTATTGTTTGGGATACTTTATTTTAAACCTAGGGACCCCATGTGCAACCTCTTAGATCTTTTGATTTGTGGTATGGGTGTTGCTTGTTTTGATGGTGGGATTTTGGAATGGACCACTTTGCATATAATTTTTTATGTATTACCAATATGGTCTTATAATTATTTTTTGTTGATTTTATCCATGAATTCTATATATTTTTTGAACTTAGCCATATTAGAGTCCTTTGGTATCTTTAGTAGTGTTGCAACATAGGAATTTATCAATTCACTACTAATTTCGTGTAGAATTTGGGGTTTCCATGAAACCTCGAGTTTAATTTCTTCCATTGAAGTGTAGTCTTTATATACTAGGAACATACCATCCTTAATGTATTTATATACCATGTCATAGGATATTTGTTCTAGACTACATTTTTTTAAGCAATTTGAAGAAACCACAATACAATATTGTGAAGGAGATTGCATCTTTGAAAACTAGGACATGGTCATTGATCTAAGTGACCACTATCTTTTTTTGTTTTTTTGTTTTTAATCCAAAAATGCATGCATGAAATAAAAGATAGGGAAAATAATTAAGGTTCCATACCTAAATTTATAGTGGGAATTCATTAAGTATTGAATATTATCCAACATCTACTCTTGCAAAAAAATCATTATTCTATGTCTTTTCCCTCCACTACCATTTGATGTGTTGTATAAATATGGGTCACTAAATTATTGAATCCTCATAAATTTGGTGTAGTTATATTTAATATGCTATGCCATTACTAGCATAATAGACCACAAGGTTTATTATTTTTTCACATCCATGATTATTCCATCATAGGTTTCACCAATCAACTTAGTGAATTTTTCATTCATTATGCCCCTTTTAGAAGGTACCTTATCTTTTGCATTCAACCCCATCAGAGCCTAAATGGATTCCTTTATAATTATGCATGATATTTATAGATACATGTATTGATCATGGATCTAGCTAAGAATGATCTTTGTCCACCCTTCCTCTTTTAAAAAAATGGAAGGTCATTCAATACATCTAGCTTGTTTTTCCAATTTGCTAGTGTTGTAGTAAATATTATGGTTTTCTAGGTTGTAGTAGCATTTTTGGAGTGGTTTGAAAGTTGTGGGTTAATATCTATGAGTCATGTTTGAATATACTTTCACAAATATTTGGTGTATATCACATTAGCTAGTACATTTGAAAATGTACCACCAAGGTCTACCTCCATCACCTTATATGGGAACTTCTTATACATAGATCATGGCTTCTATGAGATATCTACTAGAATAAGATTTTCCAAATATTATGGGGAAACATTTTGAAGTGTTATGCACAATTTTTCTCAATAACTCAACAATTTTACATAAGTAGTCTTTTTTTAGTGGCTTGGTCTTCTTTTATCAATGGTGGTATTTACATTTATTACATTTATCTATTCTATTTTTTCCCACTATTTTATGGTATTTTTCTTTTCTTTGGATTTTTAAATGATTCATTTGATATGGTATTGGTTTATAAGGTTCATATGATATAAAATTCAATTTTTAATTAAGTGGCCTAATGGTAGAGTTCTAATTTTTCGTTGTTGACATATTCAACTAATAATCTACCTTTTAATTGTTTAAGTATTACCACATTTGAGAGATGCATTTTGTCAATATGATATAGCCATAGCCATATTAATTTGATATTCCCTTATTTCTTTTTTTATCGTAAAGTATAACTAGGTCACTTCCAAGAAAATTTTTGTGCCTTACATTCCTATAGTGCCAATATTTTTTGTGTGTGTTCTAATATTTTTATAGCTGGCTAATATTCTATTCTCATATAATTTGGTTAGGTCTTTATTCATGTATCCTTTTCTTAAATATACTCCTTTCATTCAACTATAGAGTAAGTGTGGTAGGTAGATTGGGTATTACGAAGCTCATTGGTAGACTAGAATCAAGTCCACACTCTAACTCAAAGGGAGTAAATTTAATTTCTCTTTTGTAGGTGGTCCTATAAGCCCATAGTATTGCATGAATCTTGACATCCAAATTTAATGTGTTTCCACTACACATATTTGCTAGTATAGTACCTATATTTTTTTAAAGCTTCATAGGCTCTATTACATGTGGATGGTATGAAGTTATTTTTTTATGAGTGATCAAATTACTCATCAACTCTTCAATAATTTTATGCATTAATTATTTTCCTTAATCACTGGTGATACTTAATGGGAAACCAAATGTTGTTATAATATTATTATAAATAAACATTATAGTGGTTTTAGCAATAAAATCCTTAGTTGGCTCAACCTTGACCTATTTTGTGAGATATTTGACCCTAGTGATGATAAATCTAGCTTGTGATCTCTTTGTTGGTGGCTCAATTGGTCTAATAAAATCTATGGCCCACTTCTCAAAAGGTACCTAAGCTAGAACTAGCTAATTTTTAAATGAATTTCATCTCTTACAATAGGTTCTCGTACCCTTTAGCATACATCACATTGACTGGTGTATCAACTAGAATCCAAGAATAATGTAGGTCACCATAGTTCTAAAAGAATACTTTTCTTTATATACATCTTCTAAGTTATGTCCTTTAGAGATTACTTTATGTTATTTTTAGAGTAGTTTTATCACTCATGTTCAAATAATACCATTCAGATGATGTCATCTCTTCCAATCCTATGTAGTTATTCTTCAACTAATATATAGGGTGGATATCTCCATAAAAAGTGTATGTTTCTTACTTGGTGAGAGATTGTTAGGAAATTATATTTATGAGAGTAGGTGTGTTATTTCCTTAAATTCTTTTTCTATCATAGTTACGCTAAATAATTTTGTACCAAGTAGGTTTTCTTCTACTCGTATTGTGGAGCACGAGTTAGGTGCCTCCCTCATATTGGGAGTACGAGGAGTCCCATATATTGTAAGCCATCTGTAGACCCAAAAACAAACTGCTTGATATCGTGGACTATAAAAGGACCTTTCCTTTTTCTATAGTTTTTGGTTCTCTTGTGTCAATTCTTGAGAGGTAATCAAAGCCTTGATTTGCTTTTCCTTTTTTTACCATGATATTGAATTCAAAATAGGTATCATCTACATATTTTTCCATGTGGGACTACCATCTTGAGTAGGTATTTTAATGGTTTGTGATCTATGTAGAATATAAATGGAGTGGAGAGTAGGTAGTTTCTAAATTTGTGTAGGGAATATATTATTGCTAATTCTTATTATTCTATTGTAGTGTAATTCTTTTCTACTTAGGATAGTTTGTATCTAGAAAAATACATTGAATGGTATTTTCTTACTCTTAATTGAGCTATGGCTAATCCTATTGTATTCCTTGAAGCATCTAAATGATCATGGAATGGTATAGTGAAATATATAAATATTAAGATATGTGCTTCTACTATTTTTTATTTTAGTGTATCAAAATTTTGTTGGCATGGGTTCGTCTAAGTGATTATCTTATTTTCTTTTTTAATACCTCTTCTATTGGAGCTAAAATTATGACATCAATTATAATAAATTTTCTATGATAACTAGTATAAATCAAAAAAAAAAATTACTTCTAAAAAATTATTTTAGGTGATGGTATGTTCATAATGAGGGGTCCACTATGAGTCCCTCTTTACATATGACATACCCTAGTAGTGTGAAAAATGACACTACAAAGACACATTTATTTAGATTCAAATTGATTTTTTTCACATCACTCTAACATTAGTTGAAGTGCTTGGACATGGTCTTTTAGTAACCCATAGACTATCCAAACATCTAGGTAGAATTCTAGGAAGTCATGAATAAATATTTAAATGTATTGACCATAATGTGGCTAAATACTGCAAGTGTATTATTGAAGCCAAAGGGAATTACTATGTGCATGAGTGATCCCTATTTTGTTGTAAATGTAGTTTTTGGTTGATCTTCCTCCTAAATATTATCTTAGTGATGTCAAAAAAATGTATCATTGAATAACTATGCTTCCCTTTTGGCAATAGATTCAAGAACTTCTTTTATAAATAGTGTAGAAAAAGGATCATGGATGTAAGCTTTATTTAATTCTTTGAAATCTACACATATTCTAATATCACTGATCTTCTTTTTTGTGTACTACCATAACATTGACCCACTTTATATTATCCACTAGTTTTATTATTCTTGATGCTAGCATTTTATAGATTTTTATTTTAACCTCTTTTTTTCATATTAGGGTTTATATTGTATTGTCTCTTATTATGAGGCTTCACACCTTATTTGAGTTCTAGATTTTCATCACTCTACTTATTCCATAATTAATTTTAATTTTATAAAATTTACATGGAGAAATAATTCTTCATATTCTGTTAAAATCTTGGCAACTTGCATGATCACTTTTTTCTAAGTAATCCCCATTTTTTTCAAATGTACCTAGGGTTGCCCTTGTTTTCTATGTTTTATTCTCTTATCTTTAATGAGTGGTTATGGTATTTATTTTTTGGCTTAAATTTTTTATGCTATCATTCTTTCTCCTTCCTTCTATATCCCAATTGGGTATTTATGGTTCTTCTTCCATTCAATTTTGTTGTATTTTATAGCACAAATTCTCTAAATATTTCTCATTTGTGTCTATCAAATCTATTATTTTCCATATTCCCTCTTTATTTGGTCATATAAATATTTTTTGTTTGGTTTTGATTATGTTTTTCTATCTTCCATGGGTAGAAATTTGATCTCTTTTATGCTTTGAAGTGCTTTGTGGATGATTTGGTTGGGATCAAAGAATGGGAATATGTAAAAAAATATTTCTAGAATTCCTCCCAATTTTTCATCCCTACTCACTTCTCTTGCTAGATATACCATATCTACACAAATGGTATTATTGTCTAATAGAACATTTATGTTTATAGTCTTAACATTTGTGTTTATAGTCTCGTATTGTATTCCTTATATTGTTCTGATATTTATAGCACATGTTCAAATCATCCTAAAGTTTCATAGTGTTATCATACTTATGAATCTATATATATTATCTTTATTTAGGTAGATATCTTTTTTGAATTAGATTACTTATGGATAGCCATATAGGGATATTATACTTGTGTTTATTCTATCATATTGTGGTACTATAAATTAATTTATGTTTTAATTCTTCTAATCTAAATTATTCTTTGATGAATACTCTTTCCATATTTTCTATATATACTATTAGGTTTCCTACTCTTAAGTATCTATGTAGTTTGATATTGAATAATCCATGTGATATGTGGTTCAATTTTCATGAACTTTAAAATTTAGCGTGTGTGTGTGAAGTGGATGGGGTTTATACTATTTGTGGTGAACCATATGTATTGTTTTAGAATGCAATATGATTCTTTATAACCCATTCATAGAAAAAAAAAATCCTAATTCCTATTAATTTCCTTGATTGTAACTTTGGTTCATCCCTTAGCCATGTGTGAACTACATCCTCATTGTCTATACTTTCAT